>JARWCS010023131.1:0-16824 GCA_034783895.1 Geukensia demissa
ATATTGTACCAATAGTATTAGATCAATTCAAGTAAGAAGAACCAAATCTGTTACAAAACTTTTAAATGTGAACATACCAATGTACTAATTTTCTGTTTCTTATTAATCTTGTCTAAGACACTTCCTAATCCTCCAACTGGACGTTTGATACCTCTGAAAATATGAAATGTGTTGTCAATTATTTATTACATTTAGATAGGTGTCATCTAAATCGCAGGAAATAACACGATGTGCACCAAATTATCTCCCTTGTGTAATTGCAGGAAATGAAAACATTGTTAATCATGTTAATAGTATTACAATTCAAGTTCACCTGGATGTAGGTGCATTCAATATATAACACTTCCTTATTATTTAATCATCACACCATGTTGGATAAGTAAACTTAGTTGGTCTAAATAATAAAAAACTTTAACAAAATCATAATTACATGCATTATGCAATAAGAAAATGAGTGGAATATAAAAGTAGGAGATGTGGCATGACTGTCTATGAGACAGCCATCCACCAAATGACAGTCGAATCTAAACTTCTTCAGGTCCCATTACAGCCTTCAACAATGAAACAGAGTCCACATATAACAGAAGCTGTAAAATGCCTCAAAATACAAAAATGTGAAACTATTCATAAAACACGACAGTTGACCTAATCTATTGGGAAAATGGTGAACAAATAACAATAAATGACAATTTAAACAAAGACAACCACTTGACTAAAGGTCCCCTCCATTCATGTGCACAACATTTATGACCACCCTGCATCGTCTAACCATTTAATACATGTAAGAAACAGTCTAACTAAACATCATAGTGAACAAAAACAGAAATTTAAATGTGAAGCATATGCATGAAGGCAGATGCCAGCACAAAACCAAAAGTGCCCCTTACTATAAACTAACCAATAAACAATCAAATACTGATCACTATATTCCACCCTTAAAGAGGTGTATTCAATTATTGACAAATATATTACACTTACATTCCAGATAAGCCTGGTGATGATGTCTGTTTGTTGTCTGTCAGTTCTTTTTTCTTCAGTTCTTCCTTTGCTTCTTTGGAATTTTCATCTACTTCTTTTGTGACTCTGCAATAAAAAATAAATAAATTTGTACCATTAACACATCTTCACTGTACAGAGATACTTGAAGCTTTTTAATTACAGTGAATTTTGCAAGTCCAGACCCAGATTATCGCAAATTTGATGATATCCACTGTAGTAATATGCACAAAAAGGAAAACTATGATGAGTCCAAATGAAAAATGTTGAATGGACTTGTCTAGACAAGTTGCGAGTAACCCTGCCATATGGTATTTCCTGCATGTAATATAAACCGTCCTCTGTCAGCTATACTTGATATCCCTTGCAAGTCTGTAAGGCGGAAAACATTTTTTTACATGGTTTTGAGTTTCCTAATTTCAAACATGAAATGAAAAATCTGCTTGTCAAATACTTGGTCCATTGCAGAAAAATGTACAGAAATAGTAACATGATTTCCAAAATGTAGCTCTACAATTAACCAAACTCACTTATCCAATAGATCCGCTGACCTACATGTATGGTTGATATTGTAAGATGTGTAAAATGTACATGATGTATGCAATGACAATTTTTAAGATCTTAAGAGTTATCTCCCATGGTATATAAAATTTAAATTAGTTCACATGTGCTTTAACATAACACTTTCTGTAGTCTTACTTGACAATTTCTCCAGCAAAATCAAATTCTTTGGTGATTGTAATTTTTTTATTGGTAGTGGTACTGTCTGAGGCTTTTACTTCTGTTGTAGAAATATTCTGAAAAATAAAGCAAATGAAATTGAACCACACAGAATAAGTTCATACACTCAACACCTTTGTTTGATAGTTAAGTATTAAGCTCACTTGCCATTTTTCACGCTCATTCAAGTGATCGTAAGAAAAATTAACAATTCAAATTACCAAGGTATCAAATAAAAAATGAAGGAGCTATTCAAGCAACACTATCTTCCACCTATTATAAAAATATAAATGGGGAAATCCACTTTATTGTAAAAGTCCCTCCCACTAACTTTAAAAATCATTATGGAAAGACAGACTGGCCAAAAGCCTTATTAACTTATTCCCTCCACAACTTTGTTGAGAGGTGTTTAATAAATTCTGTTTTGTTCATTTAAATTTAATTAAAGGTTAATAATAGGACCCCTATATGTATTTATATTTACTGAATAGCCTGACACAGTGGGCAAAGAAATCATGAAAATATAGAAAACATTAACCATGATCATTAAGGCCAAACTAAAAAAATTCATAGGTTCTCACTCCATATTTTACGAAATTCATTTCGGGCGGGCGGCAATTTATTTAATTTATTTTTTTTATGATTATATTCATCAAGATATCACGCTTCCGTGACTTCATCTCAATGAATCTTACCTAGTGATCACCAAAAGACTAAACCCATCATCAACTGATGACCCAATTACTTTTCAAATCCAATATTTGTAACAGAACCCTACATTTATGACCCTTTTGCTTTTGTTTTCGACTGGCCCCATTTTTTATTCAATTCTGATTATCTCCCTTTGAATACTATGAATTTTTGAACTGTTTTTTGTGCAGAGTTTTTTCGGAAATAAAAACAATCGACATGGGGGTAGCCTGGCCTGAGAACCGAACATATTTTTTATGGCCTAAATACCACCTGCTTCAGAAAGCTGGAAGTATACTAGTCTGCACATAAATTCATGTCTTTAATTGTTTTAATCAACTCTTTGATGATTAAAACATTTTTGAACCACCCACAACAAATGACAATTTTGTTTTTGTTTAGTAATCTGCAAATTAAATGTACAAAAATACATAGTTTCATTACTTTCAAATCTGATGAGGAAGATGATGGAGTTACAGTTGGGGGAGATTTGGGTTTTGGACGTGTGCCAACATCAGCCATAAAACTTGACCATAAGTCATCAGCTCGTTTCTTCTCTGCCTCTTCCTTCCTCATTTTCTGTTCTTCTTTGATTTTCTCCTCTAATTCTTTTCTTGCTTTTATTTCTTCTTCTGTTTCTTCTTTGTTAATTTCTTCACCTTCCAACTTTATTCCTCCTTTTCTTTTCCTATAAGTATAAAAAATACAAGACATACTGTCAGAAAAATTAAAAAAGAGACCCCATCCCCCTGGATTATCTGCCCTTGGAATTAGCCGAGATGAATTTCCTTCATGTGCAAATCTTCACATTGTGTCTAGATTTATGTAAAGTTTGAATGAAATTCATTGAATGGTTTAGGAGGAGACACACTTACAAATTACATTGTATGTGGACAGACCAATGGATGGACAGACAGACAGTGTGATTTTCATAACCCCCAAACTTTGTTTGCAGGCTATGATTTTGGGGTATACATGTAATCAATAAACATGAATAACAATGACAACTGAGGATGACTGGAAAGTTTCTTAATAGACAATAGTCACTTGCTAGAAAGCATTATTGACAGGAAATGTATGGCACTATGGGTTCATCACATTTCATGGTTGATTACAATTGAGTTGCATCTGTAAAATATTTGTTTTTTCCATGTTTTGTTTTCTGACTACCGTTAAGTTACCTATACATATGTATCTGCTTTTTTATTCCCTTTTAACTGTGGTACCTTTGTAAAATATCAGGTTTTTTTTTCCGTTTCCTCTTGCCTGTGGCCTTGGCATCATCACCCCCTTCTTCTTTTAGCAACTCCAAATCTTCTTCATCTCCAGAGTTCTCCTCTTCACTTACAGCTTCACCCTCTTTTTAAGAAGAAAATTTCATTCATATTGTAACGTAGTTGCATTAAAGACAGTCCCCCCCCTTGTTTTGGCTTCTAATAATTTTTTACTTGTCCGGACTTGAGACAGAAAAATATCATGTTTTATTGAATCTTTTAAATGTTTTGAAGAAAGTCTTTTCTGTCTATAAATAAGGCATTGTGACATGATTTCTTCAGCCGTGATCGGATTGACTCAGAGGCAAGAGGCGTTTAGCCAAGAGCCAAACTTTTACATAAACAAACGACTTTGGAGTCTCTCTAGACTTTTTAAATAAAGCACTACCAAAGCACTGCAACTAGCAAAGGTTAGCTTTGAAAAGCACTACATTTCAGTAGTTTGCAATTAATTTTATTGCATCAGATTTAGCGCATAATTTTATAAAGGAGTTTTCAAGCTTAATATAAAGTTATTCACTAACTTTCAGTCAAGAATACAATTTATTTCAAAGTTTAAGCTAAGCCGCTAAACCGCTGGTTATTTGAATTTCACTTAAAGGTGAAAGTTAAATTTTACATTATACTTAGTGCAGTCATTTTTTTTACAAATAGATAAGATTTAAGGTTCGATATTGGAGAGTAACTTGCTAGATTTAGGTATCCAGTACTTTTAGTACACAAAAATAAGAAGTGTTCTCTCTCCCTCAAGTATGTTAGGGTCACAGGTTATTTTAAAGATATTTATTTATTCAATTTTTTTACAAATATTCACTGTATATATATTTTATTACTGTTAACTTGACCAGAGTTATCCTCATGTGCTTGCTATATGAATTAAAGGTTAAATTATCAGTAGAACACATACATGACATAGGTGAATTTTAGATATAATTGTTTTTAACTGACTGTTGACTTAATATTTAATATGTCTTAATAAATTATATTAACTTGACAAAGATTTAATTAATATAGCCTATCAGATTTTTATATCGCTTGGGTCGACTTAGCATCTTTTAGTTGTTAGGTTTATCCGAGGGAGCATTATAGTTTATCAGTCACTGCAGAGCTTACACTCCTCCCCCTTTTGTGGAGTCAGAGTTGTGGTCTAGAGAGTTTGTGGTTGTCTTTTGTATTGGTTTTGAGGTCGCTGTCACTTCAGGGTAACGAAAACGCCACAGTAGGGGGCGAAAACGTTACATTGGTGGCCAGTGTGGGGAAAAATCCCATTTTTAAAGGGATTTGTTGAACGTCACTGAAGTGAAAGACAAACAACACATGGCTTCATCAAGGTTTAGACAACCAAGTTTTTTAACGTTTACAAATACCAGAGAGGAGGAAGACTTGCCTTCAACATCTGGAGTCGGCGTCCGATCGCGACTCCCCGCATCTGCCGAGAAAGTTAGCCATTCAGATATAATA
Organism: Geukensia demissa; assembly: GCA_034783895.1. Lineage (NCBI taxonomy): Eukaryota > Metazoa > Mollusca > Bivalvia > Mytilida > Mytilidae > Geukensia > Geukensia demissa. The sequence goes on from JARWCS010023131.1 coordinate 5,142, forward strand.
GATTTGACTCCGTCTGGAGAAGTGCAGATGCGGGTTATGGGGAGTCACACTTTAACAGATGAGTGTACGCCTAGAATGTCGAATAGAAATGAGAATGCAGAGGGGCAGTCGCAAAGTACAAACCTAAGTTATGAACAGCTGCGACATGAGTTAGCCGAACATAAGGAAGCTGAACGACGGATAAGGGGTTTATTGGAAAGTCATTTTGAAGACGAAAGTCGGGTATCCTGTGGAGGGGGAGATGGTTTTAAAATTGATAAGGTTTTCCCTGGTCTCTCAGATGTTCACGAGAGGCGGCAACAGGCAGGTCTCCGGGGTCCGCATGTGGACCAGTGCTATGGGCCCAGCACTAACCCTTCATGGCAGGCACACCCCAACATGCTTGCTGGGGAGTGCGGATCTGTTCAGAGCCGGCAACTGAGCAGAAACGGGTGTGTAGACACCATGACTTTTCCAGATGTAATGAACACTGATGTGGGGAATGAGTTTAATAGAATGCAAGCTTCAAATTCGGCGTTGGGTGTAAATATTCGTAACATGCCGACAATTCCAGATAGACGCGAAGACACATTTAGACTAAAGCCAAAACGACCTCCTACATTTGATGGTTCCACAAGTTGGCAAGATTTTCTTGTACAATTTAATATGATTGCTGTAGTTAATAAATGGGATAATGCCACAAAAGCCTATGAGCTGGCTACTAGTTTAAGAGGGGTTGCTCAGGGGATAGTAACCGATATTGAACCGGAAAAACGACTTGATTTTAATAGTTTAGTAGCGGCTCTCACTTCTCGTTTTGAACCCGTGAACCAAGCTAACATGTATAAATCTCAATTGAATTCAATTTTTAGAAAATCTGGCCAAACTCTGCCCGAACTTGGGCAGGAGATCAGAAGGATCACTAGACTGGCGTATCCCACCGCGCCAATTGAAATACGCGACCAACTTGCAAAAGATTGTTTCGTACGCGCTGTCAATGACCCTAAAATCCAGCTATCAATTTTCCAGCGCGAGCCCAAAAGTATTGACGATTGCATATGCTATGGTTTAGACTATGAAGCTTTTGTTGTTGAGCAAAAGCGATGTAATTCCAAACAGGGAATTCGTATGCAGTACGAAACGGAATTATCTGACAATGATGAAGAAATTGATATTGCCGTACGCCTGTCTCAAATGAGCCAGCAAATTGAAAATTTGGCAAATAAACGAGAAAATAATAAGAAAATTTCTGCCTGTTTTTACTGTGGTATAAGTGGGCATTTTAAGAAAGACTGTAAGAAATTTGCAAGGGATAAAAGGAATGGCTGTGTACGGAAAAATGAGGGTCGGAATATTGCGTACAAACGTGTACAAGGTACGCAAACTAATGTTACAACAGGATCTGGTCAGGGAAACATTTAAATGCTGGAGATGGGGACCGTTCACCAGCAGACGACGTAGAAGGCTCAAGGTCCGCTCATTTGTTAAAGTCAAATAAACAAGACAGTTTGTTTGTTAAATGTTTTATTTCTGATGTTTTTATTAATTGTTTGATTGACACTGGTTCAACAGCATGTGTTATACACCCGAGAAAGTATATGTTACTTTCTCAAGATGTTCGACCTGAAATTAAAAAGCACAATAAGCAACTTTGTTTAGCTGATGGTAGTTTTGTAGATACGTTGGGTTATGTTTACTTGCCAGTTAAAATAGGAGACTTTTCAACAGTGCAAAAATTCACTGTTGCCAATATTGATGTACCAGCAGTAATTGGTTATGATTTCTTGCATAACAATAGATGTACATTGGACATGGGAGAAGGGACCATAAGTTTACATGGAATTAAACTAGAGTGCACCAAAGAAAGTCAGATGAATTCTTTATTTAAGGTCAAGTTGACTGAAAATGTTATAATACCCCCAAATACTGAAGTTTTAATTTCAGGAAAAGTTGAAGGTGATTCAACAAATGTAATGCATGGTATGGTACAGCCAATATCTTCACGTCATACCGAAAATATCTTAGTAGCTAAGGCCCTTGTGGACCCAAGCTGTGGTAGCATACCCTTACGATTAGCAAATATGACTGACTGTGAACAATATGTACATGAAGCTACGTATGTAGCTGTATGTGAACCTGTTGAAATTAAGCCCACACACGTTCACAAGGAAATAACATAGATAGGGTCATGAAAATGAACTCCAGTGATGAGACTCCACCACACTTGAGTGAGCTTAAGTTGAAGAGCAGCCAACATTTGAATGACGACCAAATTAGACAGTTAGATAGACTATTGATTAGACATAGTAATACATTTTCAAAGACCAAATATGACTTGGGGGTAGCTAATGCAATTAAGCATAAAATAGATACAGGTGACGCTAAGCCCATTAAACAGCAACCTCGACGCTTACCTTTGAACAAAAGACAAGATGTGGAAAACGAAATTCAAAGACTCTTAGACTGTGGCATTATCGAGGAATCCAAGAGCCCTTGGGCCTCACCAATTGTACCTGTGACCAAGAAGGACGGTTCGACTCGTTTATGTATAGATTATCGTGCACTGAACAGTGTCACAATTAAGGATTCATATCCTTTACCCCGTATTGACGATTCCTTGGACGTTCTAAAAGGCTCCCTGTTTTTCAGCGTGCTGGACCTCTCCAGCGGGTATTTCCAAGTTAATATGGACGAACATGACAAAGCAAAGACCGCTTTTACCAGTACTAAGGGCCTATTTCAATTTAATGTTATGGCAATGGGTTTATGTAATGGAGTCGCGACTTTCCAGCGACTGATGGAATATATTTTGGCAGGCCTTAACTGGCAAATTTGCCTCATATATATTGACGATATAATTGTTTTTTCAGACTCTTTTGAGTCTCATTTGTCAAGACTTTCTGATGTCTTGGATAGAATTTCATCCCACGGCCTGAAAGTTTCACCCAAGAAGTGTTGTTTGTTCCAAAAAAAGGTTTCCTTTCTTGGCCATATTGTTTCAGATGAAGGTATAGCCACAGACCCGAGTAAAGTTGAAAGTGTAAAAACTTGGCCAATTCCCAAAACTATACGAGATGTAAGAAGCTTTCTAGGTACCTGCTCTTACTATCGCAGGTTTATCCAAGACTTTGCTGCCATTGCCAGGCCTTTACATAGTTTAACTGAGAAAAACTGTACGTTCAAGTGGACTCAGGAGTGTGAAGTTTCTTTTGAAAAACTCAAGGCAGCTTTAAGTTCTGCACCAATTCTTGGGTTTCCTGATATGTCAAAACCCTTCATATTAGATACAGATGCCAGTGGGTTTGGCATTGGTGCCGTGCTATCTCAAATACATGATAATAAAGAAGTAGTGATTTCATACTTTAGTAAGGCCCTTAGCAAAGCCCAACGTCAGTACTGTGTAACAAGGCGGGAACTGTTAGCTATAATCTCAGGTGTCAAAAATTTCCACCATTATCTTTATGGCTCCAATTTTATTGTTCGTACTGATCATGGAGCCTTGACGTGGCTGCTTAGGTTTAAAAACCCAGAAGGTCAAATGGCCAGATGGCTACAAACCCTAAGTACTTACAATTTTGAGGTACACCACAGGCCCGGCAGGCAACACGGAAATGCCGACGGTTTGTCGAGGCGGCCGTGCTTTCCATGTAATCACTGTAGCAGACAAGACCAGAAAGAAATGAATAGTGTTGAAGCTGAGGACATAGAATTTCTTAAAAGCACCAAGACGAAAAACTCCAGTGACCTGCATACCACAGACGATGATAAGAATTTACCAGACTGGTTTAGGCACAAGACAGCTGAAGAAATGCATTCAGCACAAACTGCTGACAATGTGTTAGCAATTTTATATGACTGGAAATGTAAAAGTACAGAGAGACCAGATTGGTCTGAAATTGCCCCAGAGAGTGTTACTTTAAAAAAAAATATTGGTCTCAGTGGGACCGCATTGTTTTAATTAACAATGTTTTGTATAGAAAATGGGTAGATGTTGATACTAGTACCAGTAATTTACAATTGATTGTTCCTGAAACTTGGAAAGAAGATGTCATGAAAATGTTGCATGATGATTTATCAACTGGTCACTTAGGTGTATTCAAAACAGTAGCAAGAGCTCATATTAGATTTTACTGGGTAGGGTATAGGCAAGATATTATAAAATGGATCCAGAAATGTACAGTTTGCTGTGTTCGCAAACAACCATACAGAAAAGCTAAGAGTAAAATGAGACTATACAATGTGGGTGCTCCAATGGAGAGAGTTGCCTTAGATATCATAGGGCCCCTGCCTATATCATTTAGAGGTAACAAGTATGCTTTAATTGTATCGGTTATTTTACAAAATGGGTGGAGGGCTATCCAATGCCAGATATTGAAACAACAACCATAGTGGAGAATTTTGTAAGTAATTTTGTGTGCAGATTTGGTGTTCCACTGCAGATCCACACAGACCAGGGGAGACAATTTGAGTCTGGTCTTTTTAAGGAACTCTGCAACCGATTTTTGATTGACAAAACGAGAACTACAGCTTTTCGACCACAAAGTGATGGACTAGTAGAGAGAATGAATAGAAGTTTAGAAGACATCCTCAGCAAATATGTCCGGAAAGATCAAAAAGACTGGGACGAACAACTCCCATGGGCATTAATGGCCTATAGATCTGCTGTGAATGAATCTACCAAATTTTCCCCGAGCATGTTGATGCTAGGTAGAGAAATTCTGTTACCCATTGATCTAATTTATGGCCCCCATCCTCAAATTACCCAATATCCAGACGAAACTGAAGCCAAGTATGAATATGTGGATAGATTACAAAGAACTATTTGGAAAGTGCATGACAGAGCACGTGAAAATATCCTAAAGGCAAGTGATAAACAGAAACGTCATTATGATGTTAATGCAAACCAAAACTCATACAAAGTAGGTGATGTTGTTTGGTTGTACACTTTCACTAGAGTGAAAAAGCGGAGTCCAAAACTTCAAAGAAAATGGGATGGTCCTTATTTTGTCACCCAAGTTTTTTCAGATATAATCTACAAGATACAGAAATTGCCAAATTCAAAGGCTCAAATTGTTCATCATGACAGACTTAAACCCTTTTACGGAGAATCGGAGAACTGGGTCAAAGGATGGCAAAATACATGTTCAGAACATCAAAGCACTACCAGTACTGCTGGACCATCACATCAGTATTCTGAAAAATAAAGGAGATTAATTGTTGAATTGTTATATATTTATTGTACTTGACAATATTTGTGTATATTTGATAATGTATACTGTAGTGAATATATTTTAACATTAATATATGAAATGAAACTGTGTTTTGTAAATTTGAAATTCACCTTTTTTTGTGAATGTGAATTCATTAATTAAAAAGACAGAAGCAAGCAAAAGGGGTATCTGGTCTAAATGTGAGCTGTATTTGTTTTGAAAGAATAGAACCTCAAAATTATGTCCCTTTATCTCTTCAGATGGGTTATGAGTGCTACCAATGCCATGAGTATTTTAACATCAGAAGGCAACTGCAAAGACATGTGCGTGAGAAACACCCAAAGAAGATGTTACAATGCAGGTTTTGCAACCATATGGTACCCCAGAGTTGTAGATATAGACTCAAAAGGCATGAACAGACCTGTCATAGAGACCAGCTGGCTATGGCAGAGAACATTAATCGGAGAAAAGGAGGTGTCTCCAGACAGCCAGAGGTGAACATACCTGCAACACCTACTTTTAAGAAGGAGTCACCATGTCCTGTCAGGAACAGGCCCTCAAGGCCTGTTTCTACAGTGACCAGGCCGTCTATCGCCAACACACCTTTGGTTACATGTACAAAGATGCCATCACCCATATCGCCTTTATCAGAGATAAGTCCATGTAGTATTTCACTGGGCATTGAGGACCACGGCCCAGTGACACCCGTTAAAAAGGACCTCATGAGCATCTTTGAGGCAAGACCCGTTCAAGAGGCAGAAAACTCTGAAATGGACAGTGGTGCAGCTATTAACACATCTAACAACAGTGATAAACGCCAGGTTGTACGTAGTAGTGAGCACTTGCAATTACCTGTGGTAGGAAGTGTAGATGGTGACCGTTTTTCTGCTCCTCCTTCGTTATACCAGACCTCATATGATGCATCAAGGGTACTTGCAATAAGGATGAAAGCCAAATCTTCTGCATCATATCATGGATCAGTTCTTCCATTTGGTTATTCCGCCGTTAAAAAGGACGAAAGGGCGATTTTGCCAGATGGCACCATATATCATCTTTCAGCTGTCTGGATTCCAGACCCTATGATGTCTCAGCAACATAGTCAGGAAACTCAAACAGAACATGAGCTGACAACCAGTGCAACCCAGACAGCTGACAGAAGGGTAATACTGATATCATCTGATACAAATACGGACAATGCTACTTATTCTCATATGGCTGTGCAGGTAAATGGTGAATGCCAGTGTAAAAAAAACAATTCAAACAACATGAGGAGGAACGTAATTTCGAGAGGAATTCAAACTGAAATGGTGTTGAACGAAGATGATTACAACCTGGATCTAGAAGACAATTTCATGGACCTTTCCTATTACAGTTGAACTTTTGATGGACATTCATGGACTTTTGATGGACGTTATTTTTATTTAAGAAATGTATTGTAAAAATTTAATATATATTTTAGGTTATTTTCAAATTTTAGGGTTGGTATAAAGTGTAGGTTTTTGGGGTGGTAATGGATTTTACTGATATGTGTATAACTGAATGGTGTATGCTAGAATTTTAAAGTATTATTTTATTATATTGATTATGAATATTGATGAAGTATTGCTCAAATTGTATTGTATAAATATTTTTTATTGTAGATTGTAGATTATCTACTGTTCCCATTTTTTGTGGTTTCTGTCCGAGGACGGACAATTTTTCAGAGAAGGGGGCAATGTAACGTATTTGCCTTAAAGACCCCCCCCCCCTTTGTTTTGCCTTTTGATAATAGTTACTTGCCCGGACTCGAGACAGAAACATATCATGTTTTATTGAATCTTTTCCATGTTTTGAAGAAAGTTCATGTTTTATTATAACTGTTAATTGATTTATTTTAAGACAAATCCACTTTCTTTAAGCGTAAGCGACGTTTTGAAGTCCCGTTAAATGGAGTTTTTTTTCACTAACCTTGTATCCCTTTTCAAACTATTTTTTTTTCATGGTAAATCTGGTATGAAATGAATCCTAAAGCAACAACGATTGTTGTTTTTATCTTGGTTAAATGTAACTTTCAATATTATGGATAGCCTGGTCAAGTTTCCAAAGACTCCCTACTGTCGTCCCGATCCGCCATGTTGCTGGAGTCCCAACCGTAAACCGGCTTATGTGAACTCTGGTAACCAGCGTACGTTACGTCAATTTGGAGTCTCTGGAGTCCCTTTTGACGTCAATTTGGAGTTTTTGGAGTTTTTTTTGTCTATAAATAAGGCATCGCGACGTGATTTCTTCAGTCGTGATCGGATCGACTCAGAGGCAAGAGGCGTTTAGCCAAGAGCCAAACTTTTAAATAAACTCTCTAGACATTTTGAAATAAAGTGCTAACTGGCAAAGGTTAGCTTTGAAAAGCATCTTTTAGTTGTTAGGTTTATCCGGGGGAGCATTATAGTTTATCAGTCACTGCAGAGCTTACACTCCTCCCCCTTTTGTGGAGTTACAGTTGTGGTCTAGAGAGTTTATGGTTGTCTTTTGTATTGGTTTTGAGGTCGCTGTCACTTCAGGGTGACGAAAACGCCACAGTAGGGGGCAAAAACGTTACAATATGATTACTCTCTGTTATTTATCATCACAATTCGCATTGATCTCTATGAAAAGCTGTAGCTCCAAGAGTATAAAACCATCGCTGTTGCTGTAGAAAACATCTCGTACGATCAGTTGTTGCTTGAGAAAATCGTACCAGTTTAAAAGACGACTATATATTTGATAAAGCCTTCCGTTTAAACTAGCAAAATTTTATTCTTTAAAGGCTACTTTACAAAAAGATAACCAATAAGTCATTGAGTATTTTTATATTTACCTTTTTTCTTCTTCGATTTTGTCAACAGCCTTTAATGAAGATGAAAACTGCCTGGACAATTCGTGATTATTATTTGTTTTTCGCACCAGTGATATTACGACTCATGTAATCTGTACTGGTGGTGGTTGATGGTTGTTTACGTCCTATACAGCAAATTAATACTCTCAGTCGGACGGACCCTCGTGGGACTTGTGTTATTTTTGTAACTTGCGTTGGAACGTTTTTTGAAATAATTTGGTAAGGAGGCTGGTTTGTTGTTGTATCTTAGTCGACTTGTTGGACTGTCGTTGTATAAAATGGCGTCGGTTTGGTGACTTTTTGTAGCTTGCTGGTTTAATTTAACTACAGCGGCACTTTTCAAGGCCACGGTGCCGAGCAGAGCAGACCGGTTCCGCTGTGAAGTGATTTTCACGGCCGCGTCCTACCTCAACACACTGCAGCACGGCTGGCTGCCAGTGGGTCACTGCTTGGAGGGCAATGTAAGGAGTTGTTCATTACTTCATAACTCCACGTTGTACTATGGTCGAAGTTCCTGCTCGGCAGCACGTGTTGCTGCTTTGATGACAGCTACCTGACTGAATGACAAACGTGGAATGTATATGATATGTAAGCTGTGCTTTTCGATATTTTAATATATATATATATGTATGACAAAGCTGACCGAAAAACACATCAATAAATAATGTAATTAATATATAAATTTAAGATTTTCCACGTCGACTGTCTTCTTATTTTCAGCGTTTCGATAGAAAACTCTAGCGTCTACAGAAAAAGCATTTTTCGATTCGCTCTTTGGATAGAATGGATAATTTAATGAGGTTAAATCTGGAACCACAGCAAGTAACTATACACTCCAAACTTGAAAATACTTTAAAATAACGAAAATAACAAAATCGTAGGGGACAATTTTTTATGTAAAGGTATGTTAAATCATAAAAATCAAGGTGAACAAAACCATATAATTTAACATATTTTAGATTTTCGATAGAAAAATCACTGCCAACTTGATGATCGTCATTTAAAAAAGTTCGAGGAAATTTTTTTTCCTCGGGCGGAATAGTCAGCTTTGACTGGGAACAAAACAGTGTTTTGAACCCATGCAGGCTTTGACAGTGAAAATTAAATGGTGATGTTTTTTAAGTTAATCATTAAAATTTTCATATTTGAAGTGTATAGCCACTTGTCCCAATTCCAGATTTGACCTCGTATTTATCTCCGTTGGAGGCCAGCTCCCAACAGACTGTCATGATTCCCTCGGGCAAATAAGAAAAGCCCTGATTAATTTAAGTTAAATATTAATGGAAATTAATAATATTTTATTCTGGATATCATAATTATGCTCCTTGGCATACCTGTTTACAACATGAAACATGGTTTAAAGCTTATATTTGTCATTTGAAATAAAGGCTATATCGTCTTGCACATGTTGGTGCTCCCACATAAATATTTCCTAAATGGTAACCTAAATTATTCTCTTCCAGCTCTTCTAACAGGTCCTGGACAAATATTTTGTAGAGATGGGTTGATAGTATCCCTCCCGGCCTAACCCCCTGCTGTATGCTGAATGGATCACTTAGGCCATCTAGCCACTTGACCTTTGAACTTATGTCATTATATAATTCCTTTAAGATTTGCCAGTAGATTGGATGTAGCTCCTGCATGATCAAGCAATTTATCCATCAATATAACATGTTGAACCACGTCAAATGCAAATCTAATAGTGCACCTTAGTTTCCCTTTTCTTCTCATATCTTGCTTCTGAGATAATCAAGCTGGACATAATTGGTGATAGCCCTTCTGTAAAACCAAATTGTAATAGAGTCCTTGATTTCAGTTTTAATTTTTCTAGAAACGAGTATTCAAAAGTTTTGCCAATTCTCGATGTGACTGTAATTCCACGGTAATTAGTTATATCAGTTGGATCTTTTTGTTTTTTAAGGACAGGTGTAAGACTGCCAGTTTTGAAGGATTCTGGAACTAATATGTTAATAAGTATATTGTTGAAGATAGAGATTAAAATTGGAACAATAGCGTGTTTAGAGTTTTTTAGATGCTCTAATGTGACTCCGAATTCATCAGCACTTTTTCTGCTATTAAGTTTGTCTATGGTATTTGTTATCTCTATTTCTTAAGTATTATTGAAGTATTCTGGTTCAGTGATACATGTGTTTTCCTCCATGGCTTGTTCATACATGTTTTGTCTAATTTTGCATAGCTCATGTAGCTCTAAATATATATTTTCATACATTTCTCCTTTTGGAATACTAAGGTCTTCATAGTAGTTAGCAAAGCTTCTTCGTTGGTCTTCTGGTAAAAGATTATATTCTCCATTGATTTTCAAGCAATTGGTTGTTGATATCTTATTGTTTCTATTTCTGTTGATTAGTCTATGGAAGAGCTGAGTTACGGTTGTCAATAATCTGTCACAGTGAAACATTTTTGTCTATCCATAGCTTGTTCCATTCTCACTGTACTGCGGAGTTTCTTTTCTTTTTTTTTTTCTTTTTTAAGTTTCGTTGCTAGTGGGTAATCCGTCGACTTTCCAGTGTCTTGCCAATTTTTATACATTTCTCTACATGATTTGAGGATAATTCATAGTTGGTGATATGCTTTCTATTTGGTCCTTTGATACATAGCAATTTCTTTGGAACTGAGCTGTCACTTGCTTCAACTAGGCTCTGAATTAAGTCTTCTGTTTGAAATTGGGATTCGTTTCACTTATTATTTTATCCTTATTTTGCCTAATGTTGGCATTATATTTTGTGATGTCAATTTGATCCCATTGAAGTTTTTGTTTTTGTTTGCAGACTGTGCCTGAAGGTTTCTTGCTATCTCAATTTTTGTTCTCATTCTCACTGTAGTATGTGCTGAAAGATTTATGCTTGATTTCTCATCTATCATATAATTATGAACAATGCTTTCGTCTTTCACCAGAATATGATAATTTGGTGAGAATTTTGGTATCTCTCAATGATGTCATGAAGTATGTCTAGACATTCTAGGTATTCATGTTCCGATTTTGTGTTTAGAGTTGGCATGTATAGGCATTTATTAGACATCTATCTTCTGATGCCGTAATTAATATTGCTTTGATTCGTTCGTTTCCATCTTTTAGCTTTTTGATGTTATTTGGCGATTTTTTTTGTTGTTCTCATTAGATTTTTCTTCATAGATTCTGGGACTAAAATTGTGTTTCTTAATCCCAGATAGATTACAGCTTGTAGCGCTGTACATCTATCTATGTCATAATAGATTTTTGTACAGCCTTTTAATTGTGACAGGCAAGTATGTATGGTCGGTTATTTAGAAGTTGTGCGTCAGTAAACTGGGTCTTTATCTTATCACCTATATCATTTACGAAAATATCTACTGTATTTCCGTTTATGTTCATTTTACAAGTTGTATGGTACATATTTATTGTAAAATTAAGTAGTTCCCAGCCTGTCCATTCTGGCTTTAAAGCATGCATCCACGGTAAGGCCTGTCTTTTCCACCCCCTCTTGCTAGTGTAGATCTAATGTACTATAGCATAGTTGTGTATGATGGGACTAGATTATTCAATAGACTTTGTATCTCGCTTTTGATCTTGTAGGATCTTGTAGGATCTTCTATGGACGCTGGCTTAATCTGCCACTGTGTCCGCCTCTAATATCTCCTCAAT
>JARWCS010023455.1:0-16816 GCA_034783895.1 Geukensia demissa
AACCTGGCAACCCCCCAACGAGAGGGCCTCCCCTATCCGCCTCCTGGGGTTCGCGCTGGGTCAGCTCTGTGGGTCGAGGCCTGGAGAACGCTCCGCTGCCCAGTCTATTTGGGACTTCTATCATGTCATAAACAAGGAATGAAGCATGGTTTATGCATGAAAAACTGAAACTTGAACGTTACAAAATGTAGGAAAAAAAGATGTGGCATGATTTCTATAAAAGGCCACCATATATAATACAGGTTCCTTTAAGACCTTCAATAAAAGACAAATATTCACACCATAAGGCATGCTGTAAAAGGTTCCAAAAATAAAATGTGAAGCAATATTCGATTAGATTAGCGTACCATGTAAAACAAGTATCACATAAACATAGAAACGACATACACTGGATTACAGGTTATCCGGTTAGGACAGCCACATAGAATATGTGGCGAGGTGGTAAAACATATTTATCAACGCACAATCTTATCCTTATCCTAGGAAAGTGTTGTGACAAAACCACATAAAACAAACCTTCATAACCAACTGCATAAGATTAAGCTTTTGAAGTCGATGCATACATAGTACGCAATTACAAATACAACAAGAGACAACCCTAATGAACAGATCTAGAAAAAAGTACTTGATATATCTTACACTTCCAAAGTCCGAACACAATTGATAACAAAACGGTTCTCTTGAGGAAATAAAGCTTGTTTTATTATACATTTTTGAATTTAGATTTTTTTCGCACATGTGACACTGAAGATCGTGTCATCAAACCCGCTTACATCGTTCAACCTACTGACTTCAAAGTTGGTCTGTGGTTTACTCATGATATGAAGATGTGCAATTTATATACGAATTTAAAATTTAATACAACTTTATAGGAAATTTGCGCTTTTGAACTTGTTTTCAAACGTGTGATACTCAAGATTTTGTCCTCAACTCCTCCCATTTTTCAACCGACTGTCCAATTAATTGGTCTGTGGTTTATTCACGATATGTGTTTCTTCAAAGACGTTGTATTCTCAAAACGATTTGAATACTATTAATAGAAGTAAATGTATATTCTTTTTATTGATATTACTTCTACCTTTTTATACCATAGTAACTTTTGTTTGTAGGATTCGCTGCAACCGATTGTTGTTATAAATACAGTTACTCCTACTGTTCATATTGTTCTGGGTATTGCGCTGGTTCCCATGGTTTACAGTATTGCAGCTACTACTATAGCTGGTATTACTATTACTATACCGAATACACACTGTAAGTACATAAAGTCTGTGATATTATTCACGTTTGATTTATTGATATGTCATTATGATATAAGCAATCTAGAAAATAGCTATAGTACAAACAAGTTTTACTTTTTGTAGAGTGTCAAGTTGCGAGTCCAAAAAGTCGAGTTGCGATTTGAAAAACTCGACTTTTTCAACTCGAAACTCAACTTTTTCAACTCGCAACTCGACGCTCGACAATAAGAAACTCTTGGGACAAACATCGAATTTACCTTTTATGAAACGTTATCCATTATAATTTTTGTAACAACAAAGTCGCGAGATTATTATGAAATCAAAATAAACTGCTGAAGAGTTAGTCAAAGTCTTTTCGTAAATTTGCTTATCTGAAATTTCACAAATGGGCCCCTAAATGGTCCCTTCTCGGAATAGTATTCGACTTTTCTGCGACTTGTCAAGAAGGCTGCCACAAACAAATATGACAAACTTAGGACAACTTTGGATTCTATGGAAAACCCACTGAATATTATTCTTGTCTAAAACTGTTAAGCCTATAGGAACCAAACATTATTGAGATGATTCTATGATGGTCCCCTTTACATAATTTTATCCTACATAGCCACCAACTACATGTAATCAAGATGAGCGCCACAGTCGGACACTTTTAATATAGACCCAATGGGCAATTTGCCTATTTATTTTCATAGAAACCAATGAGCCGATTGAAACTTACCTTTGGTGAAATGGTTAATAGGAGGTATTTCACAAAGTGACCGAAACAGGCTTTAGTGAGCGTCTATGTTCTCTTCTTCGTTTATTTCAATTCGAAAAATCATTAGTGGGGAATCTGAGAATTCTTTAATGTTTTATAGTAGTCTCAGGGAAATGAAGATCTGCAATTTTGTATTATAAAGCAGAAACCACCGATGCCTATAGAGTAAATAAGTTCATTATGGTTTAATAGGATTCGTGTTGCTCACTCAGTCCCTGTGTGGAAGTTTGATTTTTTGTTCGCCCCTTGCTATTTGTCCTTAAAAAGATTCAGATCAGAAGAAATTAATTGAGTATAGTTTTCAATGGAGTAGTCAAGAAAAAGAATCGAATAAATTTGCAAAGCTATCAAATTTAAATATCACTTTGCCAAATCAGTTTTCTTAGTGTATCTAAAAAAAGAAATAAGTTATTTGTGATCTTTTTCTGAATACAGCAAGGCCTGTCCTCGTATTTATAAATTAAGCACCGAATAAAATATTTATCTGCCGACTAAAATTACTTGGTTTTTCAGAAATGCTGGTGCAATAGCAGGTATTGTCATCGGGTCAATGATTTTCCTGTGTATTATTGTAGCAGTTATTGTTGCTGTATGTAATGCTTGTACGAAGACAGCCGGAACCAGAGGCAGAGTTATCCAGCCTGTTAATACAATAAGTGGTGATACGGTTATGTATACCACTTTACAACGTTAGTATTGTTATACGAATAATTTGTCCGTTGCAATTTTATGAAACAACTCTATTTGTGAGCTTTAAGATATTTCAAGAATGACAAGTTGATAATGTAAGACGTTTGAAAATAGATAATATAACTTGAAAAAGTTAAAATAAACGATTTGTCCAAGGACATCATTAAACAATCACACCATTACAGTGGTGACACCACTGTCTTGGCTTTATTTTTTAATTTTTAAATAGTGTAAGTGTTGACGATAAATTAAAAAATGCTTTGTAAGCAAATGAATTTAATTTTTAGTAATATTGTAAATGAGAAATAGATTGCTGTCTGTTATAATTTCTTTTTTATTAATTTATGAAGAGTTTGCCTTATCTAGCGTGCAGCTAAATGTTTACCTTTTCTTGAGGTGTATCCTTCTTCATTTTCCTTTATGACATATATGTGTTCAGAATATAATGGTCTATATTTCTAAATCTTTTCAATTAAATTTTTAACTCCAAAGAAGTTCTATTTACGCCGCAATGCAAAGGCATGTTTAAAGAAGCAATGGAGAATTATATATAAATATAGGAGATGTGGCATGATTGTTCATCCCCCAAACAAACAGTCAAAATTAATCTTTGACAGGTCCGATTACGGTATTCAATAACGAACCGGAATCGATGCTGTAGAAGGTCCCCGAATACAAAATGTTAAATTATTCATAAACACGATATATTTTTACACATGGATATAAAGGAATATTTCTAATCAAATTACTCTTGATTACAATTCAACATAAAGAAAAATTCAATTCGAACATAATCTTAACAGAAAATGTTAAATTCTGTGTTGAGAAGCTTTTTTGAAATCCATAATATCTTCATGGTTAGTCACCAATTTCGATGCAGATAGTTAATATCACCATAACAACAAGCGTAAACAATTTATTTCCAAGTGCCATATATACTTATCATTTGTATCCGTTTTTATGATGAAATATTGAATACGTTACTTATTTAATTATCCCCTACCAACATTAATTGTAAGTAGTGCAGAATTATTTATGTTTTTTTTTTTTTAGAAAATCTTCATCCCGAGCAAGAAAAATTCGTAAATTGGGTGAGCACAAAAAATCGTTACTCCTAAATTAACATAAATATTTAATTTTTCTCCTCCTCTTTTAATAAATTAAATTATCTAACTTGTGAAAACTGTTGCCTTTGATTTAGGTTGGTAAGGTTTTTATTTTGATGTTAAGCTTCACGTATAGTCCGCCACTAAGACTTTTTTTTTAAATTTCACAGATAACGGAGCATATATGTATCAAACACCATCGGCGCCTCCACCGTATATGTATCAACCTGTCAATTATGGAATGGACGCGCAGTCTACAGCATTTCCACCACCTCCACCAGTAGGCTATGCTGCTCCACCCCCGGCAGCAACCAAAGAACCACCATAATGTCAACAGATGGCCAATTTTGTCGGACAAAATTTTAGCTCAATTACAGCTACTTATCAAAATGAGTTCAACATTTGGTCTTGTTTTATTTTACAAATTTTAATTCCACGTAATTTTTTTGCTGTCCTATGACATTAATAAATCATTTGTAAAAAATATTGGTTTTTTTTTATTTCGCGGTATTGTCATGCAAGTTTTATCTATAATATATCTATAATCTCTAATATAGCGACATTAATACACACAGTATGTACTTGACTGCTTTCAAGCATGGTACATTTAAACTTTCTTTCTGATTTTATTTTCGATTTTGAGTTAAATTTTTGACTATCCAAACTGAAAATAACTGACACTTCAAATATTTTGCTCTTGGCATACGTTATAAGCAAGAAAATCAAAGGGAAAACCGTAAAGCGTCAACCCTTACCTCCGTCTTTGCGATTGTTAAGGCTTCTAATAAGTTGTTCAATAATACCTCTAAAGCATTTCCTCACATCAAGGACAAATGTATCCATGGTTTTGACGAATCGAGATTTCTCTGTCTTAGACAGCGGGTGGAAGACAAGCTACACGCATTTATTCCCGCCATATTTATTTTCCTTGAAAGGCTATATTCCAAAATACACATTATATTATTTTTACGTTATATTTCTGTACAAAGAGTTGCGATTTTTTATTTGACGACTCTCCAAATATAGAATGTTTAATTAACTCGTAAAAATTTGTAAGAGAACACACATATTGTTCTAATAAATACACTGAAGTTAATATTCTCAAAAATGCTGGATTTTCTGATTCACAACATTTTTGTAGAATTTGGTGGACAAGTTTTTCAATAGACCTTTGGCATTACAATAGGCACATATTGTGCAACCCTACTAGCCGACTTGTTTTTGTACTTGTATGAAGCAGAAGTTATTCAGGGACTCCTACGAAATAACAAAAAGAAATTAGCTAGACCGTTTAGTTTTACTTATCGCTATATCGATGTCATAATAATAATTGAATAATCCTACGTTCAGTGAGCATCTCGACCAAATATATCCCAGAGAACTAGAAATAAAGGAGACCACAGACAGAACAAAATCTGCTTAATTCCTATGCAAATTCCTAGAAATTGAGCAAGAGGGAAACTTGTTTCTACGATTTACGACAAGCAGGATGACTTCAACTTTCCAATTATAAACTTTCCATATTTATCTTGCGATATTCCGGCTTCCTCTGCCCATGGGGTTTATGTTTTGCCGTTGATTCGATACCCTAGTGCCTGTTCCAAGTATAACGATTTTCGTTTCTCCTTAAATTCTATGATCGCCATCATGAATTGGTTCCCACATATGGTATTAGTGTATCTCAACTAGTTATGGACCTGTTAACGGTATTTCAACAATAAAAAAGGGTGGGGGTATGGTGTAAATATTCATGACACAAAAATCACATATGTACGAGTAAATTCCAAGCAAAGGAACAGCTAGCGCTTTGATTGCTGTTCTTCATCTCAAAGTCACAGTGAGGCCTTCAACACGGAGTAAAAACTCGCACCTCCCTGTAAGTTCAAGACGGCCCCTAGCACCGGTTTTAGCGGAATTCTTTGCTAGATGTCGACGACACTACGTCTGTGCATTGAAGAACACAAATGCGGGGTAAGGTCAACAAATTACAGATTTACACGGGCAAAGAAATCTAACAAAATCTGTCATAAGTTGCCCGACAGTAATACATTTGTACATACCAAATCAAAAACAATGCTTAAACAAACACAGGGCAATCAAGTTTTTGATAAATGACTTGGCTGTTTTGCATAGCTTGAATAGGGTAGAGATAATAAACAGATAGACTTACAGAGAGTTAAACAAGAAGAAATTTCCAAAACAATTATTATAATATCAATGGAGGACTGACAAAATATATTTCATTCGCATCTGATTATCGTATATTGATGACAGAAGTCATTTTGCATATTTATGTAACAAATTGTCGTCTTCCTGTAAGCACAGGCAGTTAATAATCTAAGAGAAACCAATGTTGAATAAAAATTGTGAATTTTAGTATTTTATAAGTATATTTGTACGAATAACCCCTTTTTAGTAGTATCAGAACCAAACCGAAGGAAGTCAGAGATCGAAACATAGTTTAATAGGCACACTAAATTAAACAAATTGAAATAGAGCATGTAGAGAGCCAAATCCGATTAGTCACATGCTAATAGAAATTAACAGCAAAAAATGTTAGTTTACTAGTTTTGCGTAAATCATGTAAATAATATGAAGTTGTACGTTTATAAATGATTAATATTTAAGCAGCAACACCCCTCCCGAGGGCGGCCGGGTATAGAAATATGCCGTTCGGTTCTGCGCCTGCGGGTAAAACCCCTGCTAAAAGGCCGTCCGTTAGTTTGAGCGGGATGTATAAATTCCATAGCTAGCTTTAGGTATCTCCGTCCTGGAGGCACTAGTCCTCTAAAAGGGGCGTCCCTGGTTGTGGGGGATGTATAAATTTCTGAGGGAGACGTAAACGACGCCCCGTGTTTAGGAAAAGCCACGTTCTAAGCACGTTAAAGACCCCTTGTGACAGCTCATTTTGAATTGTCAGTAGACGGCCTGTTACAAGGCTAAATTTTCCGCCTCTTTCCAACCCGTATTTTTTCAGTGGCAGTCTAAAAATCCCCCCTGCTTACAGTCTACATATTTATTTATTGTTTGTCATTAATATGCATGAAATATTTGCCGCTGGACGTTAAGCAACAATCAATCTAATCAGCAGCATTGAAAATTTAAGATCGAAACATAAAAGAAGTACTCAAATCCATACAAATCGTTACGTAATATTTTTCGAAGCCTCTCCGTTATTTTTTAGGTTTGTAATTTGAAATGATATATGTGATTTCTAGAAACCAATATATGGTACATTTCATGTCGGACAGGTCTGCCAAATGGACTAGTGATTAACTCTCAGAGTATTTAACTTTCATTTTAAAGGCATGTCAAGATTTCTAAGATGTAAACAAAACCTTACAACTTTCATTTTAAAGATGTTGGTCGAAGTTTTCCAAGAGTTAAAAAAAAGTCAACCGAAGTATAGATATAGGTCATATGGTATGATTATAATTGAGGCAGGCATCCAGGAAAGAATAAATTGCAAAATATCTACTGGTTTGTTTGAAAAGATTCAATAATTACAAAAATCCACAACTTATTGTTAGTTGTAAAAGGCTCCAAGAAATGGAAGACATCCAGGTCGACATTCACTAGACTAAAAGTTTCTGACTTGGGACAGGCGGAGAAAGTATGTGACGGGGTTAAACATATTCATAAGCTCTAACCTGAGACAGTGTTGTGATAAATTGACGTCATCAACATAAAAATTAACTTTATTTACCTTTGAAATCAACACAAATTAGACAGGATATCCCAACTTTGAAATAGTAATCTCTGTTTTGAAACCAAAACACAATGGATAATACACCTGATTCTGTTGAAAAGAAGAAATCAAGAAACCAGAGGTAACTTTCTAATTATGACGTCATATTGAATCCTCATTTTGCGTTCACACTACAGTTTAATCCAGATTAACTTGATTCGGATTAAGTTAATTTTGATTAAATCAAATCTAATGTGAACGCAATGTGACTTACTCCTTATTTACCTGAGTAAATCCGGATTAAGTTTTGTAGTGTGAACATGCCCTAAGATATTTACAACGTCTAGTTGGATTTAGTGTTAAGATATTATTAACTGCCAAAGAAAAACCAGATATTGCGGAAATGTGATTCAAGAAAAATATTGACATCATGTAGGACAAAAATGTAAAAAAACTCTAAAATTAAATTTCTAGAGACCGAAAGTTGATTCCAAAGAAGAAAATAATATCCAATGATCATAAACCCTTATAAACATGTATAAGAAATTCAATTTTGATAGAAACGATAATGGAGATATATAAGGGAATTCAATTTTCGTGTAAAATTTTCTCTAAAGACCCAAAGACTGCAAAGATTCTAAAGATCTTTAAAGTATTGTAAAGATAACCCTTTTAAATATGTTTTATTCGGGAAACTGATTAGTTAGGTATCAGAAAAGTCATAATTATGTTGGAACAAAAAATAAAACAAAAGATTTGTGTTCTGATTAGAATTATTCTTTCCGTCCAGGTCAATATTTATATTAACACAATTAATATGAATATATTTGGTTGTTTTTTTCGCTGTTTTTTCTTGAATAAAATCTCCAATTTGACGTGTTTTTCAACTAATTCCGTTTTAAACGTCCCTTGAGTTTTCCTTTCTTTTGAGTTCCTAATAGAAATGCAAAGGTAAGCAATTATTGCAGGATTGTTTCCGACTTTTGTAACACATACAAAAAGCCATTTGGTAAATTTTTCAGGATTTATATTTAAATTAAACTACAGATAATATACATGACGTCCAAATGATGGTGTAATTGCAAAATTTTATTTGCAAAACTAAATGTATTTAAAAATGAAGCAAAATATATATTTTACTCTATGACAAATTTTGTTGGGACGGGTAAAAGATATGAACATGATGAAAGAAAAACTGTGAACCATACTCTTATAAAAAGAATTTAATTTGTACATTGATATAAGTGCAAGCAGGTTGCAATGATACTTTTTAGCAATCACGCTGCATTTAAAGCTGTGTCGAGTTTTCAATTCTCTACGGAGATTTTACGTTATGAAAAGCCATTTTGTTACCGAAAGTGGTTCTTTACACGCGGTTGTATACATTATTCAAACTGCGTAATATTTAAGTAATTAAAGTAGGATAAAATAACCTGCAAAAATAATAATTGGAATTTTAAAATTAACTATTCTAATATTGATCGTGAGAGAAGTCTAAATAAAAGAAATGTTCACAATTTTCAAAATTTACCTAGGTTAAAACTTCAGCGCTCCCGCCAAAAACGAAGAAGGCCAACCCTCAAAATTAAATACTCCGTAGAGAAATTCAGGGGCAAATATTATTATGTTAATCTCTACTGCATAATGTTCAAAGTGACCCGTTTACCGTGGGATAATTTTTTCTTTTGATTTAAGATAAATTAAATACAACAACAGAAACGCACATACGATATAATTAAGCACGGAAACAACACTCAAAAATTTCTTGGCAAGGAGTATAGTTAAAAGTTCTATGTATCAAAATACTCGAAGAAGTCTAATTTTGAATTCCCTGCTTTTTCGTAGAAATCTTATGTTGACGTTATAAACTAATGATGTACTCTTTAAATAGCACACCGTTCTTTATGGTGGTAGAAACTAATCTAAGCATGGCAAGTCCGTCATAATGATTTGGTGATTATCATTTTTCTGCACTTATTTCAAATAATTAGACAAATGCTTATGTTATTGTCTTCCCACTTAATCTTTGTTTAAGATGTAAATAGAAATATCAACTTTAATTTGTATAATTTGTGGTTACACAAGATAAAAGCATGAAACCATAGTTTCCATTAAGAAAGAGTAACAATATTAATGTTAAAAAAATATGTTAACTAAATTTTAGAAATCTTACGGACGCCGTAGTTCACGTAGTTTCTGGACTCTTTCAAAGTGATTGATAAATAGCTGGTATTTCTCAATGTGTTTAAAATCAAAGTAACCAGCCAGGGGCAATATAATTGGATAGTTCACCGCGATAAGTGTTGATAAACTTTTATTTTATTTCTCGCATGGGTAGCCTTGTTAACGTCAAGCGCACTTATAATGGATGTCTGCATATTTTGGCAGATGATTGTCCATATAAAACAGCAACTGATGTCATAATTCTTAGACTAATACGTAATCGGAAATCTCAATGGTTACTTATAAAGCTGACCACTCAATCATATTTTTTTAGTCATTTAGGACAAGAACTAAACAGAGATTATGCAAATGATTTGCATTAGTGTCGTAAAGACTTTTTGACAATTATGGAACAGGAAAGTCTGAGATCGAAACATAGTAAAATAGTCAATTAAATCGAACAAATCGACAAAATCGAACAAATCGAAATAGAAAGCCAAATCCGATTAGTCACATGCTAAGGCCGTGTCTGTTTTTTATTTTGTATTGCGTTCGGTCAAATTTTTGAAAGCTACCAGCCAGCCAGCTGCAGGTCGAAAAACAAACATAAAAATAAAAACACAACCTTTGTGGAAATATATGCCTCACAGGCTTAAACCAAGTTGAAATCTATTTTTGCAAAAAATCTGTTTTGACAAACTCTACAATGATAACAAAAAGCGAATTTCAAAATCAGTGATTTTTTTATATATGAATAAAGCAGTATAATATTTAACTTACATCTTCAACTAATTATTTTCTGAATATTTGTGTTTATTTTTTACCTAAATATCCATAAAACCTACCAGCACGCGGACGCAAAACAAAGAAAATTACTACTATGGCATAATAGAAATTAACAGAATATAAAATGTAAGTTAAACAGTTTTGTGTAAACCATGTAAATAATAAGATGTTTTATGCACTTAAATACGTAATATCTATCAGCGGCATTGGAAAACTGAGATCGAAATATAACAGAAGTAATGAAACCCTACAAATTGAAAAAGAGGCCAATATCAAGAGCTAAGCACCTGTAATAGGTGAAATATATTCCAAAGTCTCTCCGTTATTTTAAGGGGTTTGCAATTTGAATAGATACAGCTGATTCCTACGAAAAAATATATGGTGCATTTCATGAAAACTTGACTAGTGATAAAATCTTTAATTTAAAGGCGTGTCAAGATTTCTAAGATGTGACCAAAACCCTCGAGTATGATACTTTCATTTTAAAGGAGTTGGTCGAAGTTTTCCAAGAGGTAAACAAAACCCCTTATTCAATCGAAATATAGAAATAGGTTTACCATTATATTATATGATTGTAATTGATGCAGACAGCCAGGAAAGAATAAAATGCAAAATATCTAAAAGTTTGTTTGAACAAATTCAATAATGAACAGAGATCCACACCTTATCCATGTGGTTAGTTTTGGTAAGTTGTAAAATGCTACAAAATACAATGCGATGACATTCAGTTATAACAAAGATCGGTAAATTGAATTTTAATGGTAAAACGAGTAACAGTAAAACTTAAGACAACGGCATTCACTGACTTCTGACAGGCGGATGAAGTATATGACGAGGTTAAACATGGTCATAAGGGTTAAAGACTTCAGTAATATTGGACACCGTTGTGATAAAAAGACATTATCAACATAAAAATCAACTTAATTACCTTTCAGATCGACAAATATTGGGCAGAATGTACCAACCTTGAAAATAATACCATCTGTTTCACTTGCTTCTCTTAAACTAGGATATTTAACAAACCATGTCTAGTTGGATAGTAAAATATTATTAACTGCTAAAGAAAACCAGGTATTGCGGAAATATCATTAAAGATAAAATATCGACAGCATGAAGGACAAAAATTGTAGTAAAATATGTTGACTCCATAGAAGAAAATAATATCCAAAGGTCATAAACCCTTATAAGTATGTATTATAAATTTAACTTAATGTTAACTATCATGAAGATGTATAGAGAATTCAATTTGCATGTACAATCTTCTCTAGAGATCCAATATTGACTCCAAAGAATCTAAAGATCTTAAAATATTGTAAAGATATCCCTTATGAATATGTATTATTCGAGAAACTGATGAGATAGGAATAGGGAAAGACATCATTGTGGTGGAACAAAAAATAAATCAAAAAATTTTTATTCGGATAAAGATTATTCTACCAAGCCGGGTCAATACTTATTATATACACAATTAACGTAAATATTAAATTTTATTGTTTCATTTTCATTTTTGTCTTGAATTTAATCTCTAATTTGACGTGTTTCTCAACTTATTCCGTCGTAAACGTCCCTTGAGTTTTCCTCCCTTTTGAGTTCCTAGTAGGAATGCAAAGGTAAACAGTTATTGCAGGTTAGGTCTCCGACGTTTACGACAATCATTTTAGTAACACATACAAAAAGCTATTTGGTATTTTTTTTTCGGGATTTGTATTTAAATTAAACTACAGATAATATGCCTGACGTGCAAATGATGGTGTAATTGCAGCGCAAAATTTGTATTTGCCAAACAAAATGTATTTAAAAATGAAGCCAAATATATATTTTAATCTCTGACAGATTTTGTTGGAACCGGTAAAAAGGTTATGAACATGATTTAAGAAAAACTGTGTACCGTATTCTTATAAAATAGTGTTTATTTTGTAGATTGAAAAAAGTGCAAGCAAGTTGCAATGATCCTTTTTAGCAATCACGTTTATTTTATGCTGTGCCGAGTTTTCAATTCTCAACGGAGATTTTATGTTATAAAATAAGCCATTTCTTTAGCGAATGTTGTTCTTTGCACTCGTTAGCGATACCGGGTGTATACATTGCCAACACTGCATAATATTTAAGTAATCAAACTAGGATAACATTACCTCCAAAATTACTGTGGAGCGCGCCTAAATGGAATTCTAAAATTAATTATTCTGATAATTATCTGGAGTGAAGTCCAAATAAAAGAAATATTCGCAATTTTTAAAATTTACCTATGTCAACTTCAGGGCTGCCGCTAGAAACGAAGAAGGCAAATCCTTAACGTTATATACTCCGTAGAGAAATTCAGGGGAAGATACTATTATGTAAAACGATACTGCATGGTGTGCCGTTTACCGTGGAATGATTATTTCTTTTGATTTAAGATAAATGCAAAGGTAGCAACTCACATACGATTTAATTAATCTGAAAAATAACACTAAAAATATCTTGACATGGAGTATTGTTAAAAGTTCTATGTATAAAAATACTAAAAGAAATCTAATTTTGAATTCCCTGCTTTTTCGTAGAATCCTATGTTGGCGTTACAAATTCGTCATAATCATTTGGAGATTATCAATTTTCTACACTCATTCAAAGGTATTGTCTTCCCACTGAATCTGTTTAAGATGTAAATAGAAATTTCAGCATAATTTGTATAATAATTGGTTACATAAGATGAAAGTAATAGTTCCCATCAAGAAAGAGTAACAATATCAATGTTCAAGAAAAATAAATAATAACCAAATTTTAGAAATCTTTCGGACGCCGTAGTTCACGTAGATTATGAACTCATTCAAATTGATTGATAGCTGAGATTTCTCAATGGGTTTAAATAAAAAAACGAGTCAGGGGAAGTATAATTGGATAGTTTACCGATATTAGTGTAATTAGAGTTTTATTTTATTTCTCGCGTGGGTAGCCTTGTTAACGTCG
This sequence comes from Geukensia demissa, assembly GCA_034783895.1. NCBI lineage: Eukaryota > Metazoa > Mollusca > Bivalvia > Mytilida > Mytilidae > Geukensia > Geukensia demissa. Next base: position 13,375 of record JARWCS010023455.1, read on the forward strand.
CACGTACTTATAATGGATGTCTGCTTTTTTGGCAGATGATTGCTCATATAAAACAGCAACTGATGTCATAATTCTTAGAATAATACGTAATCGGAAGTCTCAATGGTTACTTATAAAGCTGACCACTAAATTATATCTATTTAGTCATTTAGGACAAGAACTTAACCATAGACTACCCAAATAAAATTATGGAACACGCACGCGACAATGCGGCAGATAAATCAGATTGATGGAATGATCGGTTCATGTAAATGTATAGCAGGTCAACTATAAGTATTGCCATAAACTGTGGGCACTGTTTACACAGCTAAATGAAATGACTTTAAAAGTTAAACGAACACACTTTACCTAAAGATAACAGTCCTATTATTGTAAAGTTTTAAATGCTAGTCGTGTTTAGCCAGCACAATAAAATATATGACTTTCTTTTTATCTTTATGTTTGTTTCAAATTTGTCTTGTCTCTATTAACTATGTAGTTTTGATCTCAAACATGGGTATTCTACACTGGACTTCAGTTAAATCCTATAAAATCAACTGAATATAACATGGGTTAATATGTAACATTTAAAAGTTTAATATCGCACCAGGCCCAAACGAGCACAACTGAGAATATATACATGTACCTCAAAACAAATAACCACCACAGAAGACTTTATATAAATATTAAAAAGACACACTCGATGGAAGCTGGACTTCCTATTAAATACAAGGCATGCATTTGTAAAGAATTGCAAGTGAGCTATGATACGAAGATACGGTTCAAAACATTCATAATTAATTTGATAATTACAGTCTTTGGTCCTTTCAGTTTTAGTCAAATATAAACAAGAATGTTATTGCTCCCTAGCAGTAGTAATATATATTTAAAAAAGATTTGTGATACGATTGAGAAATGGAAAGATTTATCCACAACTGCAAATAAAAGAACATATTCATTTAAATATAGTTCATCTAACAATTAAGCAGTTATATAAGAATGGTCAGAACATCATAGTTAAAATAAGTTTATTTTGTTTGTTTGTTTTCAAAATAATAGCAAATATTGGTTCAGAGTATAAGCAGGAAGACTCTCAACCGTTGTTTAATTTGTATCGCTTTCTATTAACATATGTATGGTTTCTTTGTAAAAGAAATATCTAAAAAAAATTCAAAAAGATATATGTCTGAAGAGAATAAAATTTTAAAAAAATATCTGCAATTATTAAGAATAAGCAATAACTTGATTTTAAAGGCAATGTATCTGCAATGAAAACATTTTTTCAAAGATTATATGTACAATATTAGGTCAATGTTTGAAAAATAGCAACTTTATTTTATGAGGCTAAGAAACTGGGAAAGGGTGAGGTTTACCGAGCCTTTCAGCAGTTTCGTGCCGAATACAAAAAAGTTGATATTTTTCTGACATTGATGTAATATTGTTTTTTACTACAGCTATAAATTATAAAAATTATTACAAAATTAATAAATTTATTGTTTACACAATAATGAAACTTCTTCTGTCCCTCAATGAGCCCCTTGCTGTAAAGGAAATGAAATTGACATGGTACAAAATATCACTTTGTTACTATATTTAGGAAATATAGCCAACAGAAAATGGCCCTGCTGTAGTATAAAAAGATTTATCGATTCAATGCAACTTTACAATCTTCAATGTTCGTACAACAACAGTTTACTAGTAAACCAGAGATCTTTACGGACAATTCTGTCTTACTATTCATTTGTATCTGTCTTTTATAAAAAAAAAACATATAAAAATCGAGATAAACACGTCATCTAACTTGTTATGGCAGTTTGCAACTATTTATCCTTCCATTTGAAAATCACGGCCTGAAAAATGGCTGAGTTCAAATTGAGCAACTACAATCCTGACATGGAGGTTTTTAAATTTTGTGAGCAGAACTTACGCCATGATTAATGAACTTTTACCCTGGAACGTTTGTTAATAACTTTGCTTGGACCAGGGAAAACATGGCTGTTGGTGCAAACTCCAAAGCAATGTGTCAGAGAAACCTGCAAAATTAAAATTTTGACTTCATTCTGCATATAATATAAATATAGTAGATGTCTATGAGACAGTCATCCACCAAATGACAGTAGACTTTGAACTTCTATATCTCCCATTACGGCTTCAATAATAAACCAGAATGCATACCATAAAGGAAGCTGTAAAATGTGAAACTATTCATAAAACACTACAGTCGACCTGATCTATTGAAACAATGGTGAACAAATGACAATAAAAGACTAACTAAACAACGACTACACTTAACTTCAGGTTCGTGGTTTGCAATAGGCGCATAAGTATTTGGGGTTAAACCGGTTTGTGAGCACTCAACCGGATCAACTGGAACACAATTACATTTTACACAAGACGTTTTGTTATTTTTAACGACTGCTGTATGAACAAGTGGAAAATGTTTAGTAAAACTCTAGTTTGTTTTTTTGTTATGCATCTCTTGCCGTTACGTTTTCCTAATGTTCCATTAATATCTGTCTTAGTCCCAGTATAATTGAAAGAATGATACAAACGCAAACCCAATCTATTTAGATACAAAAAGCAAATAGTAGTACGAAAATGGCATAAGAATAATAAATGAGACCAATCAAAAATTATTGATGCAATAAGTGAAATGTAAATCATATAATCATGCAAATTACTGGCAATCCAACTCGATAAACTGTAGAAATTATATAATTGTAGACTGATATTATCAATATTGGTGCAACTGAAAGTCTAATTACTAGATACCCTGTTGCGTAAATATATGGTAAATTGTTTTATGCTGTTTATGTACGTAACGTCTCTTCAGCAGCATTTTTTATGGATTTACTTTCATCAAATACCCTAGGGGTCAAAAATAGGAAGATCAGTCGGAAAAAGAAATAAAAAAGATACCTGTACAGCAACATATAAACGACAGCTCTGACAACTGGGATGGTGAATGCCCTAAAGAACCTCTGCTTCAATAGCAGTGGTTTCAAAATGTCAGTTTACCAAAGATGCATAAAATTAATGTATTATGCATGTTTTATTATTTCATGAGTAATCAGTTATTAGTAGCATTAGTACAGAAAACCATGAAATCCGATATCCAAATAAATTTTAACCTTGAGGGATATTTGTACATTAGATAACTTTAGATAAACAATTCATTTCCAGGCATACTCGTTAACCTTTATTTCTGTAAATATCACCGCCAACGGTTCAATTCAATAATAAGTCAGGGAATAATTATAGTCATTTAAATTTTACTACGCTTATGAATATGATATAACAACGAAACCGCCTACGACTCTTTGACAGGTATCAGCTACTGTTTAATCCTTTAGAGAGATACCTTCATTTTGTGTGTGCATTTGATAAACTCTCTCTCTCTCTCTCTCTCTCTCTCTCTCTCTCTCTCTCTCTCTCTCTCTCTCTCTCTCTCTCTCTCTCTCTC
>JARWCS010023561.1:0-16815 GCA_034783895.1 Geukensia demissa
GTGTGATACCTATTTTGCCGTATGTCTTATGGACTTTGATTTGTTCGGTAATTGTGTTATATACTTTATTTGTCAAAAAATTTATTGCAAATATATATTTCAACTTTCATGACCTGGTTTTAGCATGTGTTGCATATATTTTTTTATTTTGTTTCTTCTATGTATCCTTTTCTTCCTGGCTAGCTTTTTAAATTTGTCCTGACGCAAAAACATGAAATAAATACACAAGGCCTTCATTTACTTTAGGGGACCGAGTACTTTGTGTATGGTTAGGGTTTGATTTTGGGTTAAATTTGGTTATGGTGAGTGTTAGGGTTGAGGGTTTGGTATGGGTTTTGGTTAGGGTTAGGTTTGAGTTGAGGGTAAGGGTAAGAACAGATACGAGTCTCATAGGGTTAGGTCCCCTAAAGTAAATGAAGTCCATAAACAAAGACACGGCCTTACTCAGGCTAATTTTTCCGCCCATATTGAAATAGCCTGAAACCTACCCCCTCCTTTGTATGTTGTTTGTCATTTTGTCCTCGTTCCGAACACCCACGAATAAATCTATCGACACGACCAAAACGTATCAAAAAAACAAAACTAAAATACAAACGTACACACGGACAATCCAGACCCCACAAAAACCTGATTGAGCTGGGGTGATTCTTGCATCTTTTAAGACACAGATTGCCTTTGCCTTCCAGTTTTAATCCTAGGTTTTGGGAAGACACAACCGAAGTTAAAAAAAGATCAGAAGCCATTATTGATGACAAAAAACTAGAACCTGTTTCTCCTGCATTGGATTTGCTTTTTCGTTATCTTGCACCATGCATTTGCGACACATGAAAATAAGCTAGGTAGTAGAATGAAGAATAAAACAGAAACTTTCTAGAAAACTTATTTGAAAAAAAAACATAATAGAACAAAATTAACCTCCTAGCGGTAAAAAAAAGCTACATGTTTTGGTGTAAAATTGCCACTAACAAGAAAGAAATGAAACATTTTCATCTGGGAACGGATATTCTATACCGGCCAACATGATAATGGTAAAACTAACAATGAAACTGCTTAATTCTTTGCAAATTTACAACTTAAACACTATCAACTGTCATTATATTACTGTTTCGATTAATATCGATTTTGACTTATATAGGAATATGGATGTGGAATGATGGTAAATGAGGCAACTATACAAAAAGGCAAAATTACAAACATCTACGGGTCACTTTCAGTCCTTTAACAGCTGTAAAAGGACCTAAATTATATTTTGATGACACTCGATTGCAAGAATAATTATAACTAAGTTTAAAATGCAAAACAATTAACAATTATATTAAAGTAGAAAAACAACGACATACACTGAACTACTGATTTAGTGGCGTGACAAACGACATTGAGATAACCTGATAAAGTATGCTGTATAAGATCAAATACAATTGATAAAATACTTGGTTATCTTAATCTTACATCAGGTTTTGAACACGAATAACACGAAGGTTGTACCAAGTGAAGAATTGCCTACCCTTCCACAGCACCTGAGCTCCCTTTCGGTTTCATGGGGTTCATTTAATTCAAGGTTTCGTTTTCGTACAATGATTTTTGTTCTATTGTTTATTTCAGTTTCTTTTATTTTGTCTCTCTGATTTGACGATTTTGCGTCTGCCCCTTTCGTGTCATCGAATTCTTGTAAAACAAATCCAGTCCTAGCAATTAACAACTTTGACAATGGATATTCTGAGACAATGAAAAAAATTACGAAGAGATTGCCTGATCATATACAAAATGTCATAACTCTGAGGAATAAATATAAAAAGGAGGCCTGGTTAAAATATTATCTTATCCGTAAAGGATTTCGTCACAGCATTATTATCAAATCTTTCAATATGTTTTTATTGGTTCTAATATTGACTTCCTTGTTAATAGCTTAATACGGAACACAAAAGTTTATATTTGTTATAACTTTTTCTACTTCCTGTCTATATATTTTTATGTTGGCATTTGCATAACCCATGTTTTCTTTGACTTCTGATGATTTTTTAAACACTAAATCCAATTGGACGTGATTGTTTATATTGACACCGTAGTAAAGGAAACTTTGGTTTCCGGATTGGTTGTGTGGGTTTTGAACTAGCAGACAGCATTAGTTTTAACTGTATTTGTTGTTTATTTCAGTATTGACCTTAAGTGTTAAATCCATTTCAACCGGTTTTTAGTGTGTTTTTTTGCTGTTTTGGCATTGTCCCAGGTTAGGACAGGGTTGAGCGCTCACAAACTGATTTAACCCCGCCACATATTTATGTGCCTGCTCCAAGTCAGAAATATGTAGTCCAGTGGTTGTCGTTGTTTAATTAGTCATTTATTGTTATTTGTTCACCATTGTGCAATAGATTATACCGATTGTCTTGTTTTATGAATTATAGTTTCACATTTTGTATTTTTGGACCTTTGAAAGCTTCCGTTAACGTATGGACTGTGGTTCATTATTGAAGGCTGTAATGGGACCTGTAGAATTTTAAATTCGACTGTCATTTGGCAGCCAAGATTCCTTTAGGGGTCATATTTGCCTTAAAATTATCCTACCCACTAACGGCACTGGGGTATAAAAAAGGTCGTTCGGGTTCTCCACCAGCAGGTAGATGGATTCACCGCTAAACTTCTTGAAATAAAATAGAAAATGTATGAAAATATATGGTTTGAAAGAAAAAAATATTATCTTTAAATAAGTTTTATCTGCCAAATAGTGCCATGTGTTGTAACAGAAGCATGAGGATTTCACTTCGCAAATTTCCCAAATATAATTACTAATAATTAATAATAACTAAAAATTCGTTGAATGCAAGAACAGAAAATATCTCCAAATCCGAACAGGTCCATTTGATCTGTGATTGATCTTTTTTATGCCTAAAAACTTATCCTGGGCTCACAGCAGCTAAATTTTCAGTCCCTACCCAAATCCCTCTTTTTACGATGGCAGTCTAAATTTAGTTTTCCTTTCCCCCAATCCCGCCTCTTTCTTTGGTTACATCGATATTTGTTGAACTGGTTATCGTTCTGAATGTGCAAGAAATATTTGCCACTGTACGTACAATCAATTAATAACCCAAGAACAGATATTGCTCATTATTGGTGCGAGACCCTTAATGATAATCAGTGGATTCGACGCTCGCGTACCTCTTCCAAGTATCAGAATTTTCTGGAGAGCATTGCTGTTGTCGTGTAACTAACTACAACAAGGATATGTCAAATCGAGTTTTAAATCGCCCTTGCTTAGCTTTTATTATCCCCAAAATGAATTGGTTGATCCTTATGGTATCAATGTATCTCACCTAGTTGTGGACCTATTACCGGTAATTCAACCATGAGTTGACCAATTTTCAGATGTACGTTAACCCGAATTATAGTTAATGGATTCAACGACGGGATTTGTGATCAAGACAGGGGATGCTTACCCTTTCGGGTCACCTCATCCTACTCCTGTTTTGTCAAGGAGTTTGTGAAGTCTAGGTCTTTGTTTTTCTTATTTCCGTTTTACCTTTTAGTTTGTTTAGAGATGGTCTTGTCTCAGTGGACATTGAACGTTTGATCTCTCGCATGGGAATTCTACACTGGCCTTGATGTAGTTTAAACACCACTCTTGTCAGTGACTTTTATTAGTTAGACAGTGTTTCAACAAATTTGTCCACCTACGTATATATACAGCATACACTATTTACAGAAAAACGAAATAAAAATTAAAACAGATAATATTGACTGTAAATTGTACATTTAAACCCGGTGTGATTTAAAAAGTGCAAATAGAGTTTATATGTTTTCTATACGTCATGGGAAAGTCTATATCGACATTACCATATATACATACTATTTGTTTAAGGGTAATCGGTTAGTCGGTAAATGCAAAATACGGTCAATCTAATATTACATGTTCTTCCATGCGCGGATTTTCTTTGGAAATTTATAAACTGCCTTAAAAAACTCGGTAATATGGTCTTATTGGTTATGCATGCAGTGTGATCTCTCAATTATACAGTGTATCATCAAATAACCAGGGTAAAGTTGTAGCCCGAACATGAGCAAGAAAAATGACGTTCAAAATGTAAAAAAATGACTTTAAAATTTCTTCCGAAACAACAATTGGATATTGAAAACTAGCATCTGGTGTTCATACTAACTGAATGTTTCATATAGTCCATGGATGTACATGTAACTAAAGGTTCATACAGTTCTTTTGACTGATCATGATCTTCCTATTTTTGGCCCCTAGCGTGTCTGATGAAGGTAAATCCAGAAAGCGCTTTACACGCAGTTGAAGTTGGCTTTGAATATTTGTTATTGGTGTCGATTGTGTCTTTCTGGCATTCATTCCATATTCTTTCTTTTGAATAACATAAACAAATAGAAATTTCCGCTAAGAAAAATAATGCTTCAGACAATCGAACACATCTATAACGATAATTAACGGATGTACGTATGGACGGATGGACAATCGTAAATCTTAATGCCCCCTCGCTAAAAGGCAATGGGGCCAGAGGGGTGAATCTGAATTTGTCTTCTTTATGCTACTAGAAAAAATAAAAGCTTTGTCTTATCTGTAATATTCACAATGCATATGTTTTTTAAATATTCATAACAATTTATTTTAAATTAATAAGAAGTCGATGGTTTACTTTTATCTGATGATAAGATCAAGAGCACTTTTCTTCAAGTGTACGTATTTTTTTTAACTTTTAGATTATCAGAGACCGCACCCACGGGAAAAACAAAGGAAATTCACAAATCTAGAGATCTGCTCCTCAAGGCCTTCAGCAAGAGCGGAATTCTAGTCTCTGTGAAATGCTCTAGATCGCCCAAGTAAATGAAAAAGTGTTATAGCTCTTACCTGAACATAACCAAAACGAACACGTGACATAACATTTCAAACACATAGACAAAATTATCTATGATTACAATTCCTGACTTGACAGGCAGTGGGGTTAAACTACAGCGTTGTTTAGTTGAATCCTAACCCTCCCCAAGCAAGTGTGTTTATGATGCATTTTGACAACTGAAAATTCACCGAAAATTGTATGTCTGAAGAATATAAAGAATAGACCTTGCCACGTGTTAACCCTGCGATTAAGTTCCATTCTTGAAATTAACCTTATTTTTTAAATGGCCAGTTTGTAAAAATGACAGTATATGGGTCTGGCTTTAAAAAACCTTATTAGTACACAGCGATTCAAGGTAATCTATAAAAATATATTTGCCAAAAAAGAAAATGAAATTTTCATAATAACAATTCATTTGAATACTAGTAACTAAAACAGCTAGTTTTCCGATAACAAAAACAGCGCAATGCATTAAACTGAGCACATGCATGTATATAAATACTTTTAATAGAGCAAACCAGGTAAAAGAAGGTATTGTTACTTGCATTTGTTACTAAATATGTGTAGCTACTACAAAATTGCGAATATTCTGACATGATAGTCCTATTACATGCATGATAATTACATATGACAATGCCTTCGATGAATTAAAGACAAAAAGTCAAGGTGTCCTTTAAAGTTTTTACCAAACAGATATCTAAAGTCACAGTTCGCTACCTATATATATTCTAGTCTCCTTATTTTAAAACCTAATATTTATCTTCCAAACAAAAGAAATGCGTCCTATGACGTCAAACCTTGTTATTTCTATCTAAGTGGACCGCAGTATGAATACACCCAAACAAAGGAAATCAGCTGATATTTATTATATTGAGACAGTAATCATAACAAGCAAATAAGACATTCTGTATATATATAGCAACAAGGTTAATTTTTAGAAAGTTCCTAAAAGTCTTATTTGTTTTATATTCGGATGAAAAACTTCTTTTCACCAAAACAATATTTAAGTTTATAACTGGTTTATTGGAAATAAACATTTCACATTGTATGAATTTATTTACATTGTTTAAAAGGTGTCATAATTTTGATAGTACTTATAACACGAAATTAAATAATCATGTACACAAATATTTTAATTTGCAATATGCGTTAATTGCATTTTTATATTTGAAATTATACTGCAGTATAGCTGTTGACTTTAGTTTGTTTGTTGGACAGATGTTTATTTAAATATTTTCAAGTCCTCTACTCTAGAAAGTTTAAAATGTCAAATCCAAAAGAAGCAATCTTTATAAACTTCGGTTTCCGTCCTGAACTTCATCAGTAAACAATAGCAACGTTTGTTGGGCGGAATGTATTAATACTCGACTATTTCGAGTGTAATAGGCTATTCGCTTTCTCCGCCAGGGGTAGAACCACTCTAAAGGGGCGTCCGTTGGTTAGTTGGTTACTGTTGCCCGAACATCGCGCGACTACCACATGATGTCGCGCGATTTTACCTTAGATTACAAGTTTAAACTACGACAAGTATGAACATTAAGCGATTTTCGCACAACGATCGCTTTGGAAGTATAAATAAGCCCCAAAAGTTAGGTTTGTCCCAACTATTCGTACCTGCAATGGTCATCTTTTAATGAGATAAAATAGTACCAATGGGGAATAGTGACGAAAAGGGTTAATGTGTCACATTTTTAATACTTAAATAAAAACCAAATTTCTATGTTCTAACAACAACTTAAAATTTCTACCCTATGTGAAAACATATTGTAAGTTTATTTATATTAATAGATCAGTGGCTTTCCACAGATCATTGAAAATGTTTCTGGTTAACTTGTTTGTGAATATTTAATAAGAAAAAGGTTACCACCAGGACGTAAAACCCTCTCCTAAAACAGTCTGTTGGTTTGGTGGGATTCATAAATTTTCAGCCAACGTTTTTTTTATGGGGAAATGCTGCGCTTTCGGCACATGAATGAAAACTGGCATATTCTCGTAATGAATGGTCCATATTTGGCCCTATTGTCTTATGCATACCCCGAACTTATTGTAATGTATTGTTTGTTAATATGTTATAAATGTACATATAAAAACAGATGTGGTATGATTATCAATGAGACGGCCATCTATTAAATTATAAATTACAAATAATTCAATCAAAATTTACAAATTACTTTATGAACACGTGAAATATTTTCAACCTTTAAAATTAGAGAACTGAGTTGTAAATCAACAAAATGATCATACAGTGCATTAGACAAGATCATGGCAAACAAAATGAAACAAAAGACAAACATAAAACACACAAAACTACACTGAAAACTAAAGCTGGAGTAACACGAAGTCTACAAAAACCAGGGTGAGTTCAGGTGATCCGGAAGAGTAAGCAACTCCTGCTCCACTAGTGGCACCGATCGGGTTACTCAGTTGACAAAGCCGGTGAATAGTCACTATCGAAGTTAGTAACAACTGGTAAAGGAACGTATTTGTAGTCACGACAGTGGGAAGATATTCATTGATATCTCTGAAATGGATATTTCGTACCGGTCAACAAAATCATGATGGCGACCGAAAAATTTCCGGAGTGATGACTCCAATCTTTCCCTGAGAGATTCTTGGCCCAGTAGCTTTTTTGTAAGCTGCAACCCTCTATCCTGACAGGAAGCACAAGTCCTGGAGTAGTGTATCAACTGCGAAATATACGCTCCGTATGCTGGTGCGGCTGGAATGTTGCTAGAAATAAACGGAAAGTTTACAGAGGGAAAATCAAAGTCATCTCTCTTGTAAAGTTTTGTTCTTAGCCCATCCTTACTGTCAAATTCTAGTTGTAAGTCTAAGTATGAAGCAGGCCTTTCTGATTCTGTAGTATCTTTGATTTCAAGTTCAATGGGATAGATGCGGTAAACAGTCACCAAATTTAGAGTTATTCAGTGAATGGACATCATCTATATAGCGGAAAATGAAACCAAAATTTCGTTGTAAATCAACGAAATGGTCATAAAGTGCATCAAATTGATATTAGTATTTTGTGATACATTTATATTACCCGCTGGTTATTAAGCAACACTCTGACAATCTGATCAAGTCACCAGTCATTGCTGGTAAATTGCCATTGAAACTTTACACGTATTTACTGGTAGGTGACGTACAGAATAAATATAGAGTTGACTTATTTGTACTTCTTTTTAAAATGTACAATATATACATAGGTATGCATATTATTACCGTATTGGTAAGTAGTTTGATGGTACATGGTAAAATGGATCAAAGTTATTTTAAAAGGTCTTTGTCTTCATGACACAAATGTTGTGTCTTTTGTTGCAGTTTTCTGTTAACTTGTTTCCGTTCTGAATATAAATGAAATATTTGCCGCTGGACGTTGTGCATCAATAAATTGTTGCAATACCTGAAAATGCCAAAACTGACATTGATGGACCGAGATATCTTACCAAAGAGTATATTTTATCCCCGAACATCCTTGTTATCCTTCTAAATACTGTCTGTAAACCTTAGTCTGTAGAATGGCTTATTGGAAATTTCAAACCTTTATCTCAGGAATATTTTCTAATTTTTTTACTAGAAGTAGAACCTTTGATGACAAAGCTCACTTGGCCTATTGCAAGGTAAACTAAAATGAATACAGTGTTTTGATTTCTTGTATACTAGAAATGGTTAGTCCTTTATATCTTAACTCTCATTAAACAGCATATTGTTTAAATTATGTTGATAATAACAATGAAATGACGGGTATTTTTGGAATGGGAAAACTTTCTAAATTGCCCATTGGTTTTAAACACAATTAAAAAAATAGAAATTGCATTTCGCACGCTTCTTAAAATATAAAAGTTATAACCAATATCTTGTCAGCTATAAGAATTTACAGACAACAACAGATCAAAACATCATGTCTAAGTAGAAATTGCACATCGCATTCTACTTAAAATAAAAGTAGAAACCAATGTCTTTTTACTAAGAAAGCATTGAATTCTCGATAAAACTTTCTCGAACACTGTATTACTTCTCGTTAAGATGTTGCTTTTAGTTCACTATATTTCCGTGGGGCATTAAACAACTTCTTAAAAAATAGTGCCTTGCATTTCCCTCTTTTACCCTTATGTACGTCTTGGTACTGCTACATAAATATAACATTATGTGCCTAGTTTAATACCCCGATTATTTCATTTTTACACGTCAAATGTTTTTTTTTCTGTATACAAGTACATAAATCATAATAATTATAGAATTATAGAATAGCACATATTGTCTTTAAGGTATTTGTTGTAATACGGGTGAAAAAATCTAAGTAAAACACCGGATTTATTCGAATACACCCGTTGGTTTAAAACAGAAAAATTGACAGTGAATAAAATCATTTTACTAACTTTACTTTCGTTCAAGTCGGATACAAGAAAAATAACTAAAGTACAGACGGTTCACAACAGATTCCGAATATGTTTTTTTTGCACTCATAGTCAGTTCACGTGTCCTTTGCGCCTCGGACGTCGATCTGACTACCCGTGAAGAAAAAAACTATACGGTAACTGAAGTTACAATCCATTGTATGAAATATTTGCCACTGAACGTTAAGCAACTAACAATCAATCAATCCTGGCGTCATTATGATTTTGATTTTTTTCAAATGCACTGTTTTAGGCCTTGGATGTATTTCAACTTCCTTCTTTTATTAATAACAAGTAAAATTCTCGTCTAAACATTTCGCTTCCATCAAGACCCAAACCGAATGGGATATCTTAGTTCTATAGTCCAACGACTTAACCAAAAGACTGGAACCTGTTATCCAGTGAATATAGTTGTTTTTATGTTTAAATATTCCTTGTTTTACATTGTATACTAGCCGAGTGTTGTTACATTTGAATATCTTGCACTTTCTGAATGACGAATACTGTGATGTTCTTCAGGGGGCATCACGCTTAACCAGAAATATTAAGATAAAAGATTCATTACCAGCAAGATAATTGTTATTGCCTTTGCTTCTGTTTTTTGTATTTTTTGAAATAGATCTCTTATCGTATAAAACGAAAATGCTAAAGAAATTTAATCTTGAATAAAAGTGCAGGTGTTGTTTTGATATGCAGTTGTGCATTTCAATATTTAAAAACTTTTACATGTATAAATGAATTGGATGTTTTGTCTGTATTCCTCGATAGGCACGGAATATTACACACAATGTCATCCTTTTGCAATTTCAGATATCTGCATGTCGTTTTCGACCGTATTTTTGACGTCTTTGAATTCTTTTACAAATGCAGTATTTTTCAGTATATACATGTATGATACAGTCAACTGATAAAATAACAGTACAGGTAAACTTCACACCACCACTGACTTCACGTGCTCGTCCCAAGCCAGGGTTTTAATGTTTAAGTGTTACTTATTTTATATTGTACAAGTTGTTACATTTAAATATCATCGCATTTTATTTTGGGACATTTTATAGCTTACCTTAAGGTGTGAATATGTGTCCATTATTGAAGGCCTTAAGGTACCCTTTAGATATTTGTAATTTATACGTTATGGTTGGCTCTTTCACAGACAGTCATACCATACCACATCTCCTTTTTCTATAATGTTAAGAACCTTAATCTGAAAGGGTTTAGGTTTTTCCCTAAAAAATTGCGTTGAATCTGCAAGTAAAAAATAAAATTTGACTTGTCAATAGATTGATTAATCATTTGACTATTGCTCAAAGTCCAGCGGGGGAATATGCAATAAGTATCATGCCTTCCGAATGCAAAGTTGGTTCAATGATTGGCACTGAATAGAAAACACAACTATTTTATACTCATGATATCGGACACTCGTATTCAGATTCAGATGTATGTAATAATGATTTAAGTTATAGACAGCTTTACTGATGGCTTTGGCCGGTTTATTGATATTTCGATATAAAAGAGACCATTTTTTAATTGTTTAAATTATTTTTATGTTTTGGATGTGCGATAAAGCAATGGAATATTATCAGGGGATAAATGACAGGTGAAATTGCTTGTGTTTTATCCGTATTTTCTTGGTATGAAAAATTTCGAATTCCACTAAATAATTTGATTTAAACACTGGTATGCCGCTTTGATTTAGTGCAAGCAATTTTTTATACTGACCAATATCAACTTCCTGCCTAGCTATACGTTCGTAGAATGAGTGAAATATACTCGGCACAACAACACGTGGAACCAAGTGTTGTTTCAGTTAATTAAAGTCCATTTTAGTAACAACTGAGATGCCAACCCTAACAGATGAAAAATAGGAGTAACCACTATGTGAAGCGTGGTGGTCAGGGATAAATGAAGCAAACTCCTGCATTCTGGGGGTCTCCTGGCATGTAATTCAAGGTTTCAAATGGCCAATTGTTTGCTGACAAATTTGCTTTATCCAGATAAAGAACCTTTTTTTCTTGTATGGTGAAATGGTTCTTAATCCGTTACTGTCGTGTCTATATAATGCAGTGGAGTGTCATGAATATTGCTTTGAGATGTGTTTAAATGCATGTTTACCTCTGTCACTGAAAGAAACCATTTTTAACGGACAATTTTGATATGCTATTTTTACATTTCATGGAGTTACCTCTCATCAGTAGCATTAAATCTGAATCAGTTAGAAGTCCGAAAACCAAAATAAGTAAAAACAAGAAGTACTCACAGTCCAACAAATACCGAAATGTCAAGTCAAAGTTCGACTAAGGAGATCTACCATGTGCAATACAAGGAATGAACGCTTAGTATTTCTATCAATTTATAAAACTAGCTTACCCTTGGCTTATTGTTATATGCATGTCCACAGATAGTCAACTTTTTAGTTCTTCGTTATTTGATATTTTTATATATACGTATCATAATTCTTACAATTAAAACAAAGAAAATTTTTTGTTATATATTATGAAAGCCCAAACGTAACAGTATCAGTTTAACATACTGCATGTTGCACTTTTCATTTCTTCAACAGTTTAGCTGACGGATTGCAGTTGTATGCATTTTCCCCAGTGCTGGACATGTATGTTCTGTGAGAAACCAAGGAATTCATGTTAGGTCTGTACTTGGTTTTTTTCTTGTTGACTAGACTGTATGTTTTCTCAAATTCCACATTCGAATGAAATATGAGCAGAATGGCAAACATAAATTTTGCAATATTCCCATATTTTGCTTCTCCTGTTGTGATATTTTTTATCTGGTCAACAGATAAAACTGTTTTTGCATCAGTGACAACTCCTGATTTAACAAATCTGCAGATAAGTTTTTCATACAAATTTAGTAATACTTCAGGGAGAACATGAATACATGGTTTATCGCTTTGAAGAAGCTTATTTGATGTGTCAAATACATATATATTTGCTTGTATAAACTAGCAATACAATTTCATTGCTTTACTCCTCAACATGTCATATATTTTTTCAACCTTCTTGTCACCAGCTGAAAGACTACTAGCTCTGGTTGTTTTAGCATCTGCACTTTTTTGGATTTTCACCTTTGCTTGTAGCACTAGCAGTACTTGTGGAGCTTGCAATTTTCTGTTTCTTTAAGGGTTTTGTTGGAGTCTTCTATTCTTCTTTGAAGTGTCAATGCTTTTCGTTTGATTATCGTTTGATTTTCCCGCAGATACAGAGCTGCTGCCTTGCTTGGGTGTTTCTTTTTCATCTTATCTGCTACCGTGGCTGCTTGTTTGGGCCGTTGTATCTTTTGGTTTTTATCTTTTAAAAGGTCTTGTAAAGGAATCCACTGATTCAATACTCTTCCAATGCACACACTTAAGGATAACCAACGAGTTGAAACATGTTTCAAGATGTCTTTACCATGTAAGCTTTTAAAGGCACTTGGATCATTCTTTCTACTGGGACTTTTGTCCAAGTAGTAGTAAATATTTATAAGCAAGTCATCTATTGACACTGTTAAACTAGTTCCCCCTTTTTCTGCTGCCAGATTTATCAGATGGTTTGCACATCCTTAAAACATTAAACGCATAATGTCATGGTTGAATGGTATTTTATTACTCTATCTTAAGCCGGGAACCTGTGGGCCCTAGCAATTGTTTTTTTTTTCAATGAAAAGATTTTTGTGAGTAATTAAAACATTTTATTGTTGGACCTTTCTAAACTTACTGTGTGGTGTGTATATTTATCCATTGTTGAATGTCATCTATTTTTTGTTTATTTCTTAATTGACAATTTGAAAGATGGTTGTCTCATTGGCAATGGTATCATTTCTGCAGTCTGGTTATATATCGACACAAATAACACAACTACACAACATGCACATAGCAATGTTCGAGCAAAGGACAAACACTGTCCTTTTTAAGGGATATATGATCTTTCTACTCGTTATTAGAATTTAAAACATGATCTCTCCGGTCCAAAACTGTAGAGTAACTTTGAAACAGCAGTTTATACATTAATTCTTTACTGTTTTGCAATTTATTTACCTTGTGAGCATAACTTATCAAAGGCTCAATATCATGATTATATAGTCACAGTCTTTGTGAACACAACACTAAATGGTCACACAATGAAGCGGTTTTTATTGTGTATATTTTAATCAACTCTTATCTTACCAACAAAGTAGACATCTATATTTTTGTCTCTCCCTTGTAAATCCCACTCATTACTGATGCTTTATCAGCAGCAAAGCTCATGCAATTATCCCATGGTACATCACGCTTATTAAATTCTGCATTGATGAGGCTGAAATGAAGAATTCAAAACAACTATAATATATAAATATCTAGGATTAAGCTATGTAGTGAAATATATAACCACAAAGAAAGGCATCTGATTTGTTAAAAAAACTTAATATCGAGTCTTCTCCGGACGATGTGTGTTGCCTGCTCACTTTGCCAAACGAACGTGGGCAATCAAAGAAAACAATCTCAACCCCACAAAATGTTCATGTATGTGTACATGTAGCATGTGTATGTCCAAAACATGGTCTATAGTTAGTATTTGTTTTTTCTTGTATCTAAATGAAAACGTATTACATTTTAATGCTAATCTTGGTACTATAACAATTATGTGATTGAAAAAGATGTATCTTATTTTCATATCAATGACCTGTTCTATTTGTTTTGGACAATTAATAGCTTGTCACAGTGTCTTATCACACTATGTGGAAATCAGATTTGATAATTAAAAGATGTAAGAAATAATCAACCAATGATATTAAAATTAAGCATAATAATTTTAGTGAATAAATAAGATACATGTAATATTACATGCAATTTCTCACGATTTCATATAATATGCATCAGAGCATCCAATAAGGACTAAACAAATGGTAATAACTAAAATAAAAAAAATACATAACAAAATTTTACAACTAAGGAAATACAGAACAAACTAAAAACAACAGAAACTAAAGAAAAACATAAAAAAGTTGTAAAACTAAGCTAGGAAAATTCAAATATTCTGTACCAAGTCTGATTGATCTGTGAAGATTAGAAACAGGCCAAAATGTCACGAAGTTTATGGTAGCCAACACGTACATGTGCATATAAAAACTAGGAGATGAGACAGCCACCCACCAAGTGACAGTAGAATTTAAACTTCTACAGGTACCATTTCTGCATTCAATAATGAACCAGAGTCCATACCATAACAGAAGCTGTAAAAGGCCCCGAAGTACAAAATGAGAAACTTTACATAAAACACAACAATCGACCTAATCTAATGCAAAAATGGTGAACATATAACAATAAATGACTAACGAAACAACGACAACAACTGGACTACAGGTTCCTGGCTTGGGGCAGGAACATTAGTATGTGGTGGGGTTAAACCGGTTGGTGAACACTCAACCCTCCCCCCTTTAACCTCTGGGATGTATGTGTACATGTACTTTAGATGATCAAGATCAGTTATGAGGAAACAAAACATCGGAATTTTGGCTTTGTCATGACTGACCAAATACATATAGATTTCATCTCTGTGTTAATACATTGTTATATAAATGTGAACTTTAATCTGGTGATAGAATGATCTAACTGATATATATCAGACAAGAAAAACGAATTGTTCCATACAGATACAATGAACATGTACATAAAATATCCAGCTGTATTCCAATATCACAAGTGAAAGTAGATGCATACTTGTCTGATGTCTCATAGGTCTTTCTGTCATAAATAAATGAAACAAAAGTCTCTAGACAGCTGTTTTTAAATAAAAATTAGCATAATCCGGCTGACAATGGTAATAGGTGGTTTCGCTCTAGTATCCACCCCGAGTAGTTTCGCCTTGATAGGTGAGAGGCTTCGCTCTGATTATATATAATTATCGGAAAAGACAGTCTTATATGTAACTAAACAACTCCCCACTATGTATACATTGTTCGCAAGATATACTGTTGAACATATCCTTCTACATTGAAAGAAATAAAATCAACTATGACCAACTATGATATAGTCTTAAACAATCTGCTAATTTAACGAATTCGGTGTTACCAAAGGTAAATCGGTAGGTCGGAAGAAAGTCAAGACCATGGCCAACAAAATGAAACGAAAGACAAATATAGAACATACAACACTACAATGAAAACTAAAGCTAGAGTAACACGAACCTTACAGAAACCAGGGTACTCTGGAAGGGTAAGCAACTCTTGCACCACTAGTGCAACCCGACGTGTTACTCAGTAGATAAAGCCGGTGTTAAGTCTTAATCGGCGTTAGTCACAACCGGTATAGGAACGGATTTGTTGTCGTGATAGTGAGAATATATCGATTTTCATTTGTGAAGTGGAGATTTCATATCGGACAACAAAATCATGATTCCAACCGAAAAATATCCGGAGAAATGACTTAAATCATTCCTTGAGAAACCCTTGCTTCAGTAGCTTTCTTCTAAGCGGCAACCTTCTATAAATAAAATTCTGATAGGAAGCACATGCTCTGGATTAGCGTTTCAACTGAGCAGTATACATGCCGTATGCTAATGCGGTTGGAATGTTGCGAGGTAAGGGAAGGTTTACAATGGGAAAATCAAAATCATCCCTCTTGTAAAGTCTTGTTCCTAAACCACCCTTACTGTTCATTTCCATGCGTAAGTTAAGTTATGAATTAGACTTTTTTGTTTCTGTATTATCCTTGACTTCAAGTTCAACTGGATAAATGTGGTCAACAAGGATATCGTCACACCATTGTTATTAAATCTTTAAATATGGTTTTTATTGGTACTAATATTGACTTTCTTGTTAAAACCTTAAAACAGAACTAAACAGTTTACATTTGTTATAAAGTTTTCTACCTCCTGTTTATATATTTTTATATTTGCACAAACCATGTTTTCTTTGACTTCTAATGATATAAAAACACTACATCCAATTGGACGTGTTTATATTGAAACCATAGTAAAGAAAAACTTCGTTCCTGATCGGTTGGTTTTGAATTTTTAACTGCGAGTACTCTTTCTAGGCCGATACCTTTGTTGTTTCATGGATTGGTTTTAATTGTATTTTTTGTTGATTTTCAGTATCGATCTCAAGTGTTAAATCAATTTCAATTTTTTACAATGTGTTTTTAATTGCTGTTTTGTCACACCACTGTCCCAGGCTAGCCGAGGGTTGAACGCTTACCAAACTGGTTACAGACTAGGTCAATTTTCGTGTTTTATGAATAATTTAACATTTTGTATTTCGGGGCCTTTTACAGTTTCCGTTATGATATGGACTCTGGTTCATTATTGAAGGCCGTAAATGGACCTGTAGAAGTTTAAATTCAACTGTAAGTTGGTAGATGGGTGTCTCACGGACCAACATGCCACATCTCCTATTTTTATAAAGTCACAAAAGACTTATTCAGTGAAAGAACATCATCTATATAGCGAAAAGTGAAACCAAAAGATTGAGCCAGTTTTTTTTCTCTTTTTTCTGCAGAATTCTCGGTATAAAGTCAGCTCCAATCGTTAAGTCGGAAGACAGACAAGACCCTGGCCAACAAAATGAAACGAAAGACAAACATAGAACACACAACACTA
>JARWCS010023670.1:0-16813 GCA_034783895.1 Geukensia demissa
TTTTTTATTTTTAAAATGAAAAAAAAAAAAAAAAAAAAAAAAAAAAAACAACTAAAATTACCTGAAAAATAGTATATGAACAATGTCACTGAAGAAGAATTGCAAACGGTATATGCATTACCATTTAAAAACTGTCCAATTTCTGTTGTTTTTTTTTATTATTTTCTTTTTTCTTATCTCATCTTTTTGCTAATACCAGGATGTCAAAACTACAATTCATACAATTCTAAAAGTTGTTCAACTGCTGATCTATATAGTGGGGGAAAACTGATTGCCCAACTGCTATAACAAGGGAAAATGGTTAAAATGTAAAAATATATGAAAATTGTATTAAAAATTACATGTAAAAGTAAAAAAGAAGGTGACCAAATTTTACGACTATAGATAAAGTAATCGACCTGGGCCAACGACAGAGAAAAAAATAATGACAATTACAACATGTACAAAGAGAGGCAATTAAGGTTATGAATTTTTTTACTTCATCTATTGAAGCAAATTTTATACGTAAGTTCTTTCCGGTGGAAACTTACTACCGTCACAACAAAGTAGGAGGGCAACAAATATACAAAAACCAACAATGTGCAAATAAAAGTTTAAAAGTTTTTAATTATATTAAATGACTTCGTGGGGAGTATATAAATGGAATGAGGGTAATAAAGATACAGATTCATTCCCTTTGTTTTGAGAGTTCTAAGCTGGGTGCTTATTCTTTGTTCTAACATCTGATGTTTGCGATCCCCACACTGGACAGCAATAACACGACATTAAGACAGTGATCTGGTGAATTTACATGCCAGCTGACAGGACAATCTCTGCCGTTGATAACATCTCGGAGAAGTTCTACAAAGTGGTCACCAAGGAGACGATATATATAATTTTCTCCACTGTAAATGTCTAATGTTTGATCTGGTCGATGAATTCATGGTCTAGAATTTTGGTTTCTTCTTTTTTTACTTTTATCTTTTATATGTAATTTTGAATACAATTTTCATATATTTTTTACATTTAAACCATGTCCCCTTGTTAACGTAGTTGACCAATATGACCTTAACAGTTTTGTCGTCTAATCATGTTTTGGTAAATGTCTTAAAATCACTAAAATATGGCTGATTACCATGAAAGAAATACTGTTGATAGTTTCAACCTACAATTTGTATCTTGTTAAATAGTCTAATTTTGTTTTGTTTAATTATTATGTGCTGTTTTGAATAAGTACTGTCATTTTGTTTTACCGTTTAAGACAAAATCTGTTTGCAGAAAATGTCATTTTCAGTCTATATTGCTACCTCTTAGTGGATTCTGCTGCTGGTGGACTTTAAGTCCTCGAGGGTACCACAAGACCAGAAGTCAGCACGTTTGTGTTGATATATTAGTTTATATTAGTAATGTTGATGCACAAGTATCTGTTCAAATATTACGTCTGTAAAGTAACTAATTTCGGTAGAATTTAAGCCTTACTTCCTTGGCTTACCATTTTGCTTTGTTAATATATGATTGCTTCTTTTACGATGTTTGGATCCTGGACTTCCTACGTTTTGGTTCTAATGCTATTGATGAGAGGTTACTCCTTGAAATGTACATATATCATACCAAAATTCTCTACAGTAATTTTGTATTTTGAAACCATTTGGTCGATGCCTTTGCTAGTGGACCAGAGAGGTCCGCGAGTGTAGTCACCAGCTTAGTTAGCAGACTTATCTGATATGAAATTTATCTATCAGTGTATAACAGAAACTTGCTGCATTAGACTTCGGACTTCCTATGTCGAGTTCTAATATAACTAATGAGAGGTACCTCATTGAAATGCACATAAAGAATACCAGAATTTTCCATATTTTTTCAACATTGGTAGTTTTGTATTTTGCTTACTTTTAGCAGGTGAATTAGGATGATATTGGAATTTTACTTCGGATTTTTGTTGTGTGCGCCGATTTCCGATTGCTTTTGGTCCTTCCTGTGCTGTAGAAGTTTACGATAGATGGATATTTGAATACTTCAGGAACGATATAGGCACAGAAAACTTCTTTATTGAGGCTTTTTTGAACTCTGGATTTGTAAATTTCTTCTTCTATTTTTCCTGTGGTCTCATAAGTGCAGTCTCTCTGACCTAAACCTCATATCTTTTCATTTTCACATGTAGTCGATTAATAATAACCATAACACGGTACATATAGTAAGCTGTTGTTTTTTATATTTGTTGGTCACAATGGGATAAAATAAATCAGGTATTTCATTATTTTACAGATAATATTATCACATTTTTTCCACAAATGACGAAACGATGGACGTTTGAGGTTATTGGCAATGCTCTTGTGTCTGTAGACACTTTCTTTACACTAAGGTAAAATTTATCTATAGCCATAAAGTTTAAGTAAAAATCCTGATTGAGAATATTCTAATTCTCCAGATGTAGGCATAATTTGGTATTTTCCTTTAAAAACAAACCACCCCGTCAAATCAGTTTTATGGGAGCAATATTTGACCAATTTGATATTGATACAATATTGTTATTATAATTATTATCATTAGCATCTTATAGATTAGAGGCTCCAAAATGTTTCATCACTTCAGATATTAAAAATGGCATTGCACAATGTCTTGTGTTTTGAACATATTGACAGTTCAATTGAAAACGATGTGATAAATCGCCAAATTTTTTTTGGCACGTTTTTTATCAATTATAAAAGGCGTTCCAGATAAATTTAAAAAATATCAATAAAATCTTCAAAAATCTTCTCCTTAAAAAATAATCAAATTAAAATCAAATTTCAATAGAATATCCCTCAGGTGGATCCCTCTCAGAAATATATCCAGCATCCCCAACGACTAACCAAGATGCCCAATTTTTGCTGAAAATTTTAGGGAAAATGCGCTTCCAAATTTTCTTGTCTGAAACTGCTGAGCTAATAGGAAACGTACTTCGGTTGAATGTTTTTTTTTTAGATGGCATTTTACTAAAATAGCAAGATGCAAGGAGATGGTCGCCATAGCCAAACTTAATTTTACAGGAGATCCAACGGTTATTTAGTATAAAATCTTCAACCAATTGGAACCGAATTTTGATTTGCTTGTTTGCTTGTTTGTTTGTTCGATTTGGGTTTAGCGCCACTTTCAATAATATTTCAGTCATATCGCGACTGTCAGTTTTACTAGTGGAGAAAGCCAGAGAACCCACAGAGAACCACCGACTTGGCCAGATAACTGACAAACCTTATCATCTGAGATCGATGCGATTTAAATGCAACCCGTTTCTGTATGGTACAAAGTCAGGCTCGGACTCAATGATCTGTACAGATACGTTTAAATCAACTACCAAGACCACCCGGCCACCTAGCCCTCGGATTTTTGTGAAATGCAATTCCCGTCTAACTGACCATTTAAGTAATTGGTTGCAATGTCCGAAGTTGAACATTAGCCTCGATGAAATTTAAAGTTCACTTAGAATATTCGTGTCTAAAGCTGTCAAGCCAGTTGTAAAAATTGTTAGTCGAATGATCTTTTATCAACTTTTACTGCCATGCCCATTGACAAACCAAGTTGGCCGTCACAATTAAACATATTTTAACATGGAACCCTATGGGAAATGCTCTTAATTTTTTTGCATTAAACTGCTAAGCCAATAAAAACAAAACTTTGTTGGAATGGTTCGTAGCCGGTCTTCTACCAAAATTGTATCCTGAATTACCTCTGACGAATCAAGAAAGTCACATCAGCCAAGCATATTATTATATTTTAACATAGGACACTGTGAGAATTAATCTGTTAATCGGCTTGTCTGAAACTGCTTAATCTTTTGAAATCAAACTTTTTAGAAGGGTCTTAGATACAACATCCAGAATTGTATCCGACATCCCCTAAGATTGGTCCCGGGCGAAAACCATAAACCAAAATGACCGACAGTCAAATGTTTTTTTTTTAACATTAAACCCTATGTGGATTAAATTTATAATCTTGTCTGGAACTAACAAACTCTGAATATATGGTAGTTGAAAAGTTTTCTACCAAAACTATTTTCAGCACTTCTTTTTGCAAACGACATGCATTCTTGGACGACCAATATGTGGTCACTGTAAAGTGAGAGAAACGATGCTTCTGGAAGCCTCTTGTTTAATTTGTATTTTGGTCAAATAGACAATTGCATAAAAATTGTTTTATTAGCAATTTACAAAAATTTCTAATTCAATAACAATGATATGTTCCAGTACAAGGTCTGTTTAGCCAAAATGTCAACATTCAGGATTCCTACGTTTTATTAACCTTGTGTTTGCAATTGTGATATGTCGTTCAAAGTTGGATTCAAGCTGTAATGGAGACCAATAGATCTTGGCATTTCTCAAATTCACACGGAGTTGTCTTGTGGTTGCAATATCAGTAACCTTTTTATAAATGGACAATCTATTAGAACATAGACAAGTATTTTTAGATGAAATGGTTCAGTTTCCTAAGTGAAAATTATGGTTATATTTTTGTTTGCAGTGGATGTCTTCTTACGTATTTGGTCATGAAAGAATTAAAGAAAAATAACGGAAAAATGAACTGGGGAATGTTCTATTTCCATAGATTTTGGAGGTAAATATAATTGACTTTAGCCTGTCATTACTAAGTTGATGAGACTGGGTGATGCTCTACCAGATAAAGAGCAATTTAAAGAGAATATTACTAAGTCGTCGTTAAACATATTGTCTACATTCGACGAAGATAACCATTTAATGTCGACCCGCGGCCTTCCAAATTTCGAGCCTTTGTCTTATATTTAAGTATAAATATTAGTAAATAAAAGTCATTACAAAAAGAAACACTCGCCGTCTCGACCAGTGGGAAAAGAAGAACGTCAAAGTCGTTGTAGGAAGACAGATACCAAAAGTCCCATCAGCGACAATAGGACAAAAACTACGTTACAAGTAACAAACAGCTGTAGTAATACACCACAAGTAACCATGGCGCCAATTCGGGAGCGAGCAACGCACGATTGATCACTCACGCCCACCATGTACAGGGGTGAAGCAAAGCAAATATATATAAACCATGAATAAGACCTGACAGAGTCCATATGACCCCATCCGATTTCTGTTATAGAGTTGAAACTGCTGACATACAAAATTTCACAGAAGCTTTAGGCTTAGACAATCCGAAATATCTCTCAGAACAGAAGTGGAACTTGGAGAGCTCCCTCCTATACCAGTAGACAACCAACGGCACCACAGAAGCGAGAAGAAAAATAACAGATTATTAATGTCATAAACAAGTTATCTGTCCACAATATACATAAGGATAGCCAGATGTTAATACCCACACGGTACCGTATCACCATCGACATTAAAAAAATATATATTGCCCCCGACAATTATAGATTGCAAAATATTTGATGATATATTATCATTTTCAATCATGCAATGGCAAAATTATTTAGTAAATTATAAATTGAATCCGATTTTGAACAGAAACATAATAAATTAATCTCAGTGTCCTCAGACATCTTGAGACAATTTTGGGTTTTTTACACTTCTTAGAGACGAGATTTAATTTTCATTCCAAATTTTTTTCGGTCGCCATCATGATTACCTAGGTTGACCGGTACAAAATATCCATTTCACAAATGACAATGAGTAAATTCACGCTGTCGTGACTACAAATTCGTTCCTATGTCGGTTGTGACTAAGAGGAAGCGAAAGAAAACCGAAGGGTCACACAAAATGGGAAAGTCGTACACGCACGGCAATCCCGTGAGTACGAACACAACATATACATATAAAACTAAAAACAAATAGAAAACCATGAACAATGCGGGCCCAACCAAATAACTGTGTGTGAACTCAGGTAGTCGGGAAATGTAAGCAATTCTTTTTGCAAACGACATGCAGTGCTTGGACGACCAATGTGTGGTCACTGTAAAGTGAGAAACGATGCATCTGGAAGCAGCTTCGTGGAACATTTCCAATAATTTACTAACTTCGATTGTGACTAAATACTGAGTAACACAACGGGTGCCACTAGGCTATCAGGAATTGCTTAGCCTTCCGGAACACCTGAACTCACCCCAGTTTTGTAGGGTTCGTGTTGCTCCGGCTTTAGTTCTCTGTGTAGTCACTCCTTCCTTGCCCCACACATCAATTACATCATTTGTATTTTACAGACTTACTCCTCCATATATGTTAGTGTTAATGGTGTATGTTTCACTGTTCCAATACACTGGTACTGGTCCTAATTGGGCTGCCGATGGTCCGGAAGTGAACCACTGTGAAAAATCCTGGTATTATAATCTGCTTTATATCAACAACTTTTTTGATGATCGGGAAAAACAGGTAATCTTCTATATGACGATTTTTTTTTTACAATTTTGTCAGATCAGTTGTTGTATAAAAAATGCAAGTTTACCAATTTTGAATATTCATTGTGAATTTTGTTGTGATATATGTACGTTTCAATTGGTTACCTATCGTCATTACTTCTGGAAGTTTTCAATATTTAGGAAAGAGGCTTAGTGTAACACCTGCCAAAACCCACAATATAAGTTTCAATTATTATAAATTAACATATATAGTGTAAGTATCCAAAATAGAAAAGAAAATCCAGCCCCGTTTCTATAGTTTCAGTATCAAACAAAGACAGCACCGACATCTGTTTAACAGGGATCCATGTAATATTAATCCCCATAAAAAGACAAGATACGAGCGTGCTTTTTATTATTCGGTTTTGGACAATACAATTTAGCTTGCTTCGGCTGTTTGCTTTTCTTGACGGGCAGTTAGCTGAAACCACTAGAACCCGTGCGGCCCAGGTTCCAGTCTCATTTAAATCCGATCGAAAAGAGCTCATTATAAAAGGGTCCATTAAATATGTTACCTGTGTATTATTCCGTTATAAATGTAATTTTTTAGCCGAGGGAGGCGAATTTAATGTCAAAATAGGCATCATCCTCTGTTTTGTAGTACGAAATGGTATTAAGCATTACGAATATATGAAAGTAATGTCTCTAATACCAGTATAGATCACAATAAGAAATGTACGTATGTTGGATAATGTTTGTTTTTCAGTAAAAAAATAACTCCTCAATTAACATGAGCTTGATAACACAACATAAATATCTAAAACTTCAGAGTAAATACTTCTGCAAGAGAGTATCTGAATTGCATATTCCACAAAGACAACACAAAACTTTGAAACAACAACAAATGCAAAACAAAACACAAAGAACAGAAACTTGGACTCTGCGAACTTATTTATGAAACAGGGGTGCTCCGGAAGGGCTTATACACTGCATATGTTTAATTATTTTGAATTTTTTAAAATTTAAATTTATATAAATCTGTATGGTGCAAGTCAGACAATTTGAATATATTTGTGTTTTTTTCTTAGTGTATGTCTTGGTCATGGTATTTAGCGTGTGACATGCAGTTCTTTGTATTATCCCCGCTGATAATACTTCCAATGTTTTTGTAAGTTCATTATAATATTCTATATGTAATTAGTGATTTGACTACAAATCCAATATAAATAATTGCGGAATAGAAAACCTGTGCGAGTTATTCGACATCCACGAAAAAAAGAACAAACTCGAAATTAGGAAAGAAAATGGCTAAACAAAAAAATGTTTCAGAAATGTTTTACTAACATTATCTGTGCGACAATTTGCAAGTGTGTAATCCTATACATGTTATAGAAAAAGGGGGATATGGTGTAAATATTCATGACACAAAAATCTCATTTATACAAGTAAATTCAAAGCAAAGGAACATGCAGCGCTTCGATTGCTGTTCTTCATCTCAAAGTCACAGTGGGGCCTTCAACACGGAGTAAAAACTTGCACCTCACGGTAAGTTCAAGACGGCCCCTAGCACTGGTTTGAGCGGAAGTCTTTGCTAGATGTCGACGACACTACATCTGTGTGTTGTAGCACACAAATGCGGGGAAAGGTCAACAAATTACAGATATACACGGGCAAAGAATTCTAACAAAATCTGCCCGACAGTAATACATACAAAATCAAACACAATGTTTAAACAAACACAGGGCAAATCAAGATTTTGTTAAATGACTTTGCTGTTTTAAATAGCTTGAAAATAAACAGATGGACTGCTAGATAATTTTCAATTAAGACACTGGCCGAAAAAGAAGGTAGTTTTAATGTATGTGACCTGAATTATCCTGAATGATCTGACCTGACCTGACCTGACCACAGGTGTCGTGATTTCGGGATTGGAGACAGCCACCCCCCCCCCCCCAAAAAAAAAAAATTAGTTGGAAATATTTTCATTTTTCGTTTATAGACATCAAGAAATAAAATATCATGACTCCGTTACAGTCTATGCATTACATGCATTAGTGATAATTATGTGTTCAGAACCGATTGGTAAAACCAAATTATTGATGAGTCAGATATTCTCGCAGAGGGTCAAGACATACCCAGTTCTACAGTTCTATTAGACTTTCACACTGTATACTTGAATAAGGATTATATGTTTAAAACTAAATGTTAACATTTCAACCGACAAAATTAATAAATAAACTTTTTGTTCATCTTCATTTTTGCATTGACTAGTACACTACAGATAAAATCAAAGCTTGACGTAGCCCATTGTACATTGATGCATGCATGTTTGAATTAAGAATTCAATTCCTTTTACAATATTTTTCAGTTTTCCCGTTGTTGGCTTTGGTGTGATGATGATATTTCTGTTGGCAACATGGATAACAACAGGCGTCCTTTCCTCTCACTATGACATTCCAGCTTCTCCATTAGGCGGGGTTAATATGTAAGTGTTCCTCCCTCTATGACATTCCAGCTTCTCCAATAGGCGGGATTTATATGTTAGTTTTCCCCCACTATGACATCACAGGTTCTCCAATAATATAAGGAATTCGAAGATACCAAAGGGGCAGACAGAAATCGTTAGGTCAGAAGACAGACAAGACAATGGCCAACAAAATGAAACCAAAACAAACATAGAACACACAACAATACACTGAAAACTAAAGCTGAAGTTTAATATGTAAGTGTTCCTCCCACTATGACATTCCAGCTTCTCCATTAGGTTTACCGGGTGAACATGTAAGTTTTCCTCCCATTATGACATCCAAGCTTCAATATTAGGCGATGTTAATATGTAAGTGTTCATCCCACTATGAAATCCAAGCATCCCCATTAGGCTGCATGGGTTAATATATAAGTTTTCCTCCCACTATGACATCCCAAATTCCCCATTAGGCCAGGGTAATATGTAAATGCCCACTATGACATCACAGTTTCTCCATTAAGCGGGATTAATATGTAAATGTTCCTCCCACTATGACATCTCAGCTTCTCCATTAGGCGGGGTTAATATGTAAGTGTTCCTCCCACTATCCCATTAGGCGAGGTTAATATATATAAGTTTACCTACCACTATGACATCCCAAATTCTCCTTTAGGCCAGGGTAATATGTAAATGTTCCTCCCACTATGACATCACAGCTTCTTCATTAGGCGGGGTTAATATGTAAGCGTTCCTCCCACTATGACATCCCAGCATCCCCATTAGGCGAGGTTATTATATATAAGTTTTCCTCCCACTATGACATCCCAAATTCTCCTTTAGGCCAGGGTAATATGTGAATGTTCCTCCCACTATGACATCACAGCTTCTCCATTAGCAATGACATCCCAGCATCCCCATTAGGCGAGGTTAATATATATAAGTTTTCCTCCCACTATGACATCCCAAATTCTCCATTAGGCCAGGGTAATTAGTAAATGTTCCTCCCACTATGACATCACAGTTTCTTCATTAAGCGGGATTAATATTTAAATGTTCCTCCCAGTATGACATCACAGCTTCTCCATTAGGCGGGGTTAATTTGTGTCGATTGGTTGTTCGCATAAAATAGAAAAGAAGATGTGGTATGATTGTCTATGAGACAGCCATCCAAAACGTGTAAATTTCAAACTTCTGTAGGTTGTCCTAAGGTCTTCAATAATGGACACATATTCACACCCTACAACAAACAGTAAACCCCCCCCCCCCAAAATAAAATAAAATAAAATGATGATAATTCGAATGTATCAATCATGGGTCAATTAAGTAGATAATTTAAGACAAATAACATTTAAACATAACAAACAAGGACATTCATGCGCTGGATTACAAATACTTATTATATTATTCCGTATCATTTCAAATTATAGTTATTGTTATTATGATTTTTCTTCTCAATGTGCATGTCATTATTGTATGTCCAATACAATTATTATAACTGTTAAACTATGTTCATGCCCCTAGCGGGTCCCTAATTGGTCAGTAAAATCTTCTTCTTCTTTTTCTTCTCCTTTTTCTCCTTCTTGAAGTTATTTTATATAAGCCATTTGAATGTGAGTGGCTTTAATCATAAATATGCAATGTTTTATCCCTACGTATATTTTATCTAAGATTTATACTCAGACGATGTGAATGGAACTGTGAATTGAAATTTTACAGGGGTGGCGAGGACCATTGGAATGAGATTTACTTCAGGTCCTATTGTAGAATGGGTCCATATTTAGTAGGCATGTTAACTGGATATTTTCTTCACAAGACTAATTGTAACGTTCGAATGAACAAGGCAAGTACACTACATAGTTTTAAAATATTGTAAATTCCCATAATAATATACTAGTAATGTTACGGGTGCAGCATGCGCGAGAGAGTGGGGTGCAGCATGTGAGAGAGAGTGTGTCTATTTCTTCTGATGATCTGTCCTAATCGTATTCTGAAAAGCTTATTGGTATTCTGGGGTTTTGTTCCCTTTTTAGCGATAGAGTTCGTATTTCTTAAATATGTATTTAACCTTTGATTTAAACTGTGAAGATCTTTTTCAGAAGATATACATGTTGACCTTCGTTGCTTATTTAATCACTTTCATGACTTTCATATTTTAGGTTGGAATATTCTGTAAAAGATCAACATAGTTTATAACTGAGTTTCTTAAATCAAGAAATTTTGTTTGAATTTTTGCATTAAACCTGTTATTATACATTGCTTTAAGGGAGTTTGTTTGATTTAATTATTAGTTCATTAAGTTTTTCATTGAGGATCTTATATACAAGTAAAAAATGTTTGTTTGTTTGTTTGATTGGGGTTTAATGCCACTGGTGGAGGAAGCCGGAGTACCTGGAGAGAACCACCGACCTTGGGCTGGTAACTGACAAACCTTATCAAGTAAAAATATATGTGGTTTGCTTTGTTTATTTAGGTGTAGTGGTAATCGAAACAATCTGATAGGCAAACCAAAGGTAAAAATGGACCCAATTGAATAGACATTGCAATTTATTAAAAATGTTCCTGAAATAAGTTGGTCTCATTGAACAATTCATTTACAGTTTCTCAACTTACTTGGATGGGGTCTAGCTACTGCTGCTGCACTTGCAGTTCTTTATGGATTACATGAAGATAAAAATGGTCATCCACTGTCCACAGAAGTGGCAGCTCTGTACAATACCGTCCATAGAACAGTTTGGGGAGCTTGTATCTCGTGGGTTATATTTGCTTGTGCAACAGGTTACGGGGGTAAGTTTTAGGTTTAAAATAACAGACTGTATTCTCATACATCCGTTACACTCCGACTGAGAATAGTCACAAAACAAGTTGGCTGCCTCGGTTTTGTAATGATTAGCGTGCTCGCCTCGATCGCGGAAGGTCGTGGGTAAACTAAAAAACATAAAAATTGTTATTTGCTGCTTCTTCGCTCAGCACTCGGCATTTAGGAGTAAGAGCAAAGACTGGTCGGCCAAGTGTCAGAATAATGTGACTGGGTAAAGTGGCATGTCTTCCTGGGGACTGTTGCTTTCGTGAAATAACACGTAAAAATTTGGTTTAGCGACACGCTTAGTGCAAAGCAGTATTCAATCTACATCAATCATTAATATGTTCTTATCCTGAATATACATGAAATATTTGCCGCTTGACGTTAGGCAACATTCAATCAATCAACCAACGAAAACAAGGTCATGGGTCATGGGTCACCCTGGCTAAAAAAACAGGTCATCCTATCTATCTAAACGAAAAGTCACCGAAAAGCCGGGGTGTACAAGGCATTTCAATATACAAAATATATCATTACAACTTCAATGAAACGTTATAATGGGGGTCGTCAAACCACCTTCATCTGTAAATAAACTTGAACCAACATGAATTCTCAGTTTCTGTAAGTCCTTAGCAATGTAACATTAAAATGCAGATGATTTTATCGACAGTTTTGTAATTTTCCTTTTGTTGTCTGTTATTTCCAGTATCAATTGCGCATAAGCCTACAGCCGTGATACTGGAATATCAGGCAAGTGGTCACGTGACGTTGATTATGACGTTGTTAAGGGTCTCGACTGTCGGGCTCGCTGTGATACTGATGATAATTTCAGTCTCAACCTTCAAAACGTCCGTTATTCTATATGTATTGTGTTTGAAATTGCATAAAGACCTTGGTTACCTTTTTTGAGCTGCATCAATGAGTCTTACTATACCTATTTGTAATGCAGTTATTTGTACACCGTTGATTAATATAAAAACAATATGGATAACCTACTTTGATCTACTTTGTTTGTTTTTGTAGGTTTTGTGAATACTATTTTGTCATGGAAAGGATTTATTCCACTTAGCAGACTAACATATATGGCATATCTGGTACATATAATCGTCATGTACCACTACCTGATGACATATCAAAGAATGTTCCATTTATCGGACAGTGTAGTTGTAAGTACAGAGCAGTTGGTCCACGTCTTGTGGTACTTAAATTTTATTATGAAGTATACGATGTAACATTCCAGATATAGAATTCGAAACAAAAGACTTTATAAATACAAAATTAACAATGTTGAATGAATGTGGATAATTTTGGTATGTTATTTGTACATTTCAAGGAGTAACCTCTCATCAGTAGCATAAGAACCAAAACATAGGAAGTCCAAGATCCAAACATAGCAAAGAAGCACTCAAATCCAAAATAAATCGAAATGGGGAGCCAAATTGACTGCAGTGTTTTTCATTTGACGTGCCGAATATATGTTGACCTTATGATATAGCTCAATCTCGTTTGAATCTGAGTTTCACTTTCAAAACACAAAATTTTGCTTCTGCATTATATCACATTGAAATTTGAAAGAATGGGCCATAGACAAGACAAAAGACAACACTTATTGCATAAACACGTTTACAGAAAATGGTTTTGGCATGACATTTTATGAACAAAAAAGAAGAAAATAAGTAAATTTTGATGTGACAGTGTTTCTCAGGAGAAAATCGAGAGTTTTTGCTAGTTTCCCAGCATTGTTTAAAAAAATTGTTAGTTTAATTAAACGGTTTGAGGAACTGTATGAAGTATATATTTAATAAAAATTTCCACGATAATTTAAACATTTTATACTTATAAACTGTTATTATTTTTCAGATTTATCAGTTTCTTGGACACTTGGGTCTATCTTATGCAGCAGCATTTATAACATCGTTAGCATTTGAGTCTCCAATGATGGGGCTAGAACGTGTCATATTCAAACGTGATGAGAGAAAACGTTAGTTGAATTACCGAGGGTTAAACAATTTTAATTGTTAATATGTGATGATTTGTGCAATATTTCCTGTAAAAATAAAAATATGTTTTGTGCAAAACAATCCCATTTCTGTTGATTTGTTTTCTCTTTTTTTATTTGTAATTTGTTGGTCCTAAAAATTAAAAATAAATCAAGGAAAACTCTGTTGGACTTTCGTTAAAGTGAAGTTATTTTGAACAGTAGTATATAAATGATATATATGAAATATAACAATACAGCAACTAACCAAGTCCAGCAAGTGTGGACACTTAAATGTCTCTCCTGTGTAAACAGCTTTGACCCTATAAATTTGTAGACCCACCCAGTCTTATTAATTAAATATATTTAATGACAGACTCAACCTAATTTATTTAGATATTGAGAAATTGACACAAATCTGATAATATGTTGTAAAATTTCAAAGTAACTTAACCAAGAAAATGAGGCTAAGGACACATGACATATGGGATGACTGACATGCACATCTAAGAATAATTTTGGCAGACAAAATAATGTTGTCCTGTCATATGTCATAACTGAAAAATGGCCTCACTATAACTCTTAGAAATTGTCTACGAACAAATAAAGTGAGCTAGACTGTTTATAAAAGTTATTAAGAAAATGGACTATAGGGTGTTCATTGCTCATGTTCAGCCATTTTGGTCAGATTTTCGGACTCCTCTGGTTTTATCCATTTCATAGCATTGATATTTTTTGCCCAGTGGCCCCCACTTTTCTTTTTATAATTTCATTCAACACACTTGAAAATGAAAAGTTTTTATAAAATTCTTATTTCTTCTTGGATTTTAAAAGACAGAACCTTATATCTCAAAAATGAGCACACTCAACCAGCATTATTTCAATTTCTGGTAATTTTGTTTAAATAAGAAAGATCCTAAAAGCAATCATAAGCTTTTGAAAATCTTGTTATTTTTTATAATAATGTAAAAGCATACCCAATATTGTTGATCTACCATGTATAGTTACTGAGAAGTCGATCTAAACATGAAAACATGACCTTAATCAATGAACCATGAAAAATAGGTCAAAGATATAAGACATGCCAGAATGACATGTATTCCTAATAATGTAAACACATACCCAATATTTTTGATCTACCATGTATAGTTACCAAGAAATGGATCTTCCAATGAAAACTTAATTCAGTCATTTGACTCTAAAAATAAGGTCAAGTACACAAGGCAAATGTCAGACTGACATATACTCTCAGAATAGGCTTAGCATTGGGTCTTCCTCTGACACATGCCGCCTGCTCCCACAAATTGTAATGGAATATTGGCAAACAGGAAGTGGACATGTGACGAGTTCAAACTGTCTTAATTGATGCAATCTCCATACTTAGGCTCTGTGCCAAATATCAGGAAGATAACCTGCATGGTTGCTGAGAATAAATAGTCAAATACACTTCCCCATACCAAAGGATCGTGCCAAACACCTGGAAGCTAACCTGTATGGTTGCTAACATTTAAAAATAGTCAGTCTCAGCAAACAGGGAGTAGACAAGCAACCAACTTGAAACTTACCGGATACAATTCCCCATACCAAAGGTCTGTGTCAAATATTAAGAAGCTAACCTGCATGGTTGCTGAGATAAATGTGAAAGAACTTTTTTAGTCACGCAAGATGCAAGATGCCACAAGAAGGCGAATAGTGGTAAAATATGTCGCTCTGATAGATGCTTGCGACACAATATAATATATGGACACCCAATATTTTGACCTACCAGTTATAGAACTATGTGTGGAAACAGTGTTAGTCATTGAACCATGTAATTTAGATCAAGGACAAATTTCATGTGGTTAAATAGTTTCAGAGATACAGAGCTTTCAGAAAAAACAAATGCTGCTGCTGCAATTTCCCTTTCCCACATCTGGTACAATGGTATCCATGGTTTTGACAGATCAAGATTTCACTGTCTTACACTTTGTAGCAGGCGAAACAAAAATTCCTAGATTCTGATCCAACTTTTCAAAATAACTGGGACAGGGAATTTTATTTTTAATTTTTTTTTACCATTGTCATCTTTAGTTTACAATGACTAGAAATGTTGTACAGAATTATAACTCTGGGTCAGATTACGACATCACAGGGATATTCTGGACATATTTTTTTCAGCAGAAATTTGAGAATAAAACAATTGGGGTGGGCAGGGATGAGAAACTTGGAATTTTTTGTACAATGTCCTAATGAAATCACCATTTCCAAAGTTATTTACTTTATTACATTGTGGTCTTGACCACATGTGTTACAGCAAAGTCATTAGAAAGTGCTGTTTCTGAGAAATCAAAAACTTAAGTGATATGCAGATTGGATGTTGGAAAAGCTTTGAACCACCATCAGCTATCTAAAACTGCATTCCAAACTCAGCCAGTCCCATATATAAAATGTTTTATTCAAATATTTTATTATAAATTCTGAAATAAAACTTGGACAAAGCTGTGCACTGATAAGATATCGTAGGGAAAAATCTTTGTACCACATCACTAAATCATGGGGTTCAGGCTGTTTCGTAACTGGGTCATTTCGTAACCAAGTCATTTCGTACCTGAGATATTTGACTGAATATAACAATCTTTTATAGTATTTATTTTAATGTAGTTTTTTCCAAATTTAATTTTTTTAATTGGCATACCCTCAACGATACAGATTTGGCAGCTAGAGTCCAAAATATATTAATGTAAAGTAATCAAAAACTGACAAATTTCCTAAATATAAACAACCCACCAGTAATGTATCTCAAATATTTCCTAAATATAAACAATGCACCAGTAATGTATCTCAAATTGCCATTTTTAACATTGAATTGATTAAAAAACAATTTTTAATCCCAGTAGTTTTAATTATTTTTGTAAACACTAAAGCAACTTTCGCAGCTACAAAAGATTTCCTGTGCCTTGTGCAGGATCTCCTTAGGAGTTTTAACTATTTTTGTAAACAATTAAATTTTCGTAAACTACAAAAGATTTCATGGGCTTATTGCAGGATAACCTTAGTAGTTTTAACTATTTTTAAAAATACCCAATAATTTGTGTTGCGGACTACAACAATTTCATGAGCCTAGTTCAGGATATCTTTTATTAGTAGTTTAAATAGTCTGTTGTTCAAAAAACATAGTCCACTTCAGATTTTCAATTGTTCATTTTTGACACAAATAATAAATTAATTAATAACAAAATAAAAATACATATATAAAAAATTAAATAATTAGTCCAAATAAAGAAACCCCCTAACCCCCTCCCCATTGGGTGGTGATGTGCA
>JARWCS010023779.1:0-26104 GCA_034783895.1 Geukensia demissa
GTCAGAGACAAGGTCCTTTACTGGTTTCTGGTAAGTCAGACACCAGAAAGATTACTGGATTCAAGTAAAGTCACATATAATAATATTGAATAGATTCTAAAACTTAGACAACAAAGTATTTATTGGATACAACTGGATTCAAGTAAAGTCACATATAGATTCTAAAACTTAGACAACAAAGAATTTATTGGATACAGTTAAGTCAGATTCCAGTATGTTTGCAGGACTGGTAAGTCAGACACCAGGATGTTTACTGGATTCTGGTTAACCAGACACTTGAACATGTATTTACAGAATTGTGTTTAGTCAGACACCATGATGTTTACTTGATTCTTGTTAGTCAGACTTAAAGATGTTTACTAGGTTCTTGTTTAGTCAGATACCATAATGATTACTGAATTCTGGTAAGTTGGACAACAGGATGTTTTCTGGATTCTTGTTTAGTCAGATATAAGGATGTTTCCTGAATTCAGGCAAGTCAAAAATAAGGATGTTTACTGGATTCCTGTTCAGTCAGACTTAAGGTTGTTTCCTGGATTCAGGCGAGTCAAAAATAAGGATGTTTACAGGATTCTAGTTACATGTTAGACAGACATTTGGTAGGTTTTCCAATTTCCATTATGTGGTTCAAACCAGGAACATGTCCTAAAAGACAATTCAGATTTACATTGTGTTCAAGTGTGTCTCATCAATCAATGTTCTACTGTAATTAGATCTTTTTTGTCTAATAAATTTACATAATATGTCATTCTTCATCATATTCTAAAATTTTAAAATTAGAATTATAGAGGGTTTTGTATCAAATTCATGACAATATCTCATAGTTCGTAAGTGTAATGTGGGGGTCAAACAAATCAGACATTTAAATGATGGAAATTAAATAAATTATCATCGGATTGACCATGGCTCTTCATTTTATAGAGTTTTATAAAATTTAGTGTTGCAAAGCATTGTTTTAGACTACTTGAAACTTAAGTTCCATTAACAATGTTTGCTTTAAATGCTTTGTGACTATCCATTTACTAACAAATTATACTTAATGTTTTGACCTGGTGAAACAATAATTAGATCCTGAATAATGATTTGTTAAGCATGTTGAATATTGGAATACAGCTTTTATTTTATGACTGTTTATCCCTGCCTATTTGATTCTGTTGCAGACTCTACCGTGTTTACCCCTACCTTTGTAAATTTGACCACAGCTGATGTACAGAGCAATATTCACAAGTTAAGGGATGCTAATGTTACCTATCCTTTTGGTAAGTCCATAAACTTATGTATGTAGGAATATACAGTATACTGGCTGGTGACCCAATCTCTCCATTTTCCCATTCTCACCAATGCAATCATCAAAGAAAATTAAGTGGAAATTATTTTTAAACAAAAACAGCATTTGATAACATAGATATTTATCTGCCCAAATCACTTCTTTCATACTGACAAAAATTGTCATTAAAGAAAACACTATTGTGTGGTGAGATGTGGTACCAGGCGAGTTAGAGTC
Source organism: Geukensia demissa (assembly GCA_034783895.1). Lineage (NCBI taxonomy): Eukaryota > Metazoa > Mollusca > Bivalvia > Mytilida > Mytilidae > Geukensia > Geukensia demissa. Next base: position 1,505 of record JARWCS010023779.1, read on the forward strand.
ATCTGCCAGTAACCAAGATAGCAATTACTTCATAATCTTTCATCTTTTCAAGAAGTTTAAGACAAAAAATTTATGTACAATTATTCAGGATTGAGGAAGGCATATTCAGATTAAAAGAGGGGTTTAAATTCACTCATTTGCACAATTGGGGTAACTTTCATGGTACAAGAAATGGCTGTAAAGACTGAGCCTCTTGTGCTACCTTATTATTGATATATATAATTTTTTTTAAAGAGGTTAACATGAAGTTAGCAGTACAGAACACCACAATAAAATGCTTCAATAATTACCAGCAAAGTAAAACATAAAATATCTGTACCGACATAATCTAAAATAAAGAGGAATGAAAGCAAGAGTCAGTTTAGAGACAGTGATTGTGGAAGTGAAGTACATGTAGTATGTCCCTAATGTGTGCGGGGACATGTATAATTATTTTTAATTACAGCAGGGTGAAACCTTTTAAACCTCTATATGATCTTGTTTTTTTAAGTATTAATATTTATGAAACAGTGTTGATTTTTATAATGCTACAAACTTCTTATTAATATTTCTATGTGGGAGTTAAGATCAATTCCTAAGTAATAAGATTTATATACAATAGCTATTGTAATGATTTATGCATGTTTTCTAAGTCATGTTGTAATAGCCTCTTAAGCAAACATTGGTAATCATAAAGTACACATAATAAAGTAACTTTATTTTATAATTTATATTTGACTTTTTCAGAGTCCATTAACAAGAGTGGTATTCTCCATTTAATGCATTGCTATTGGATTCCTATGTAAAAAATGTGGTCTCTTCAAATGGAGAGAGAAAAATGCTTTTATTAAGATTTAACCATTTGCCAACTGACACTTAAGATAGTTTCATTACATCCTTTATCTTATCAGACCACCAGTTATTTTAAAATTGGACCCCAAAGTTTACTGAATGTATAAGGAAAAAGAGGCAATTTTATACTGTGAACCAAAGCATGGATCTGGAAACTTATGTATTTACCGGACATTACCAATATTCTGGTCTTTTTGTCCGATAACAAAATGATCAAAATGGACATCAAAAATTCTATCATGCAAGTTTGTTATTTAGAGCCATTTACAGTTATGACTCACACTCAAGTTATATGGCTTAATTGATTTTGTAAAATCAACTTTAGACAGTTATCAGTTAATCCTTTAATCTTTGAATTAACGCTTTGAGCCGCAGGACAATTGACATGTTTATTGTTAACAAGCCGACATGCTCAGGTGATTAATTGGATATAAACAATAACCTTTCTTTTAAAAGATGATTTTGTTTTTAAACACAGTTGGCCCATCACAAAAGATCTCATCAGAAACTAATTAGGGAACTGAAACTTAACTTTGTTGAATTCTCCTTAGATGTTTCTCTAACAAAGTTTATGTACCAACTCCACTGAAAAACCAAAATGGCTGCCACAGCCAATCTTATAAAACACATGGCACATTATGGGAAATTCACCTATTTAACTGATTGGGATCAACTTTATAAGAATGGTCCTTAGGTGGTGTCCTCTCAATAGTTGTATCTGGCATGCCTACCAACCAATCAAGATGGCCTCCACAGCCAAAATTATTTAAACATGGGACATTATGATGAATTCACTTAAATACTTCTTGTTTTAAACTGCTTTACCAATTAGAAGGGATTTGGGATGAATGGTTCTCAGGTGATCACCTGTCAAAATTGTATGTGGCATGCCCATCAACCAAGATGGCCACCACAACCATGGAAGCAATCGGAATTCATCTAAAAATCTTCTTGTTTAAGATGGCTTAACCAATTCTGGAAAACTGATCAGGTGGTCCTTTTCTAGAATTGTATCTGTAACCTTATCTTGTTTAACATGGGATCCTAGGCAAATTTTGCTTTTAAAATCTTCTTGTCTGGTCAGTTGCAAACAAACTTCTGGTATAGCCAAGCTTATTTTTACTGATATTACTTATAAATATATGGCAATAGATATAAAACCTATCAAAATATTTTTCATTTTACAAAATTCACAAATTCTGTGAGCAAAAACAGTTATAATGTAAAACAATAAAATTTTCCAATTTTCCAGATGAGGGGTGAAAAACTAAGAACATGTATAAAAAATCTGAAATAGACAAAAGTTACCGGAATCTTTTTTATAATGCATTTTATATAATTTTTTCTGATTCCTTCAATGGATTTTTTCCAAAATTGGAAAAATGTGCATAACCCAGTTCATGAAACGTACATTAGTCATATAGTATATTTGTAGGTGAGACCTTTCTGTGTCCACACTTGTATACAATGTATATCTTTCATTTTGTTTCATTTTCAGTATGCAAGCCAATTGTTGCTCATGGAAAGAAAGAATCACACCAGGTCAGTCGAAAAGTACCAAAAAATGATAAAATACAAATGGAAATATTCTAAGGGAAATTACTCCTAATGTTTAAATTAGCGGAGGATTTTGACAGTTTGTCATTTTCTATAAACATTTAAAAGAAAGAATATAGAAATAAACCAGAAAGACATGATCCACATCTTACATATGTTTCTAACAAATATTCAAAAGCCAAACTAAACAGCATGTAAAGCACTTTTCTAGATTAAACTTCATCAGACACACTAGGGGCAAAAAATATGAAGACCAGTCAAATACAAACTTTATGAAATTCTAGTTACACTTATAGACCAAATAAAATTCCGGTATATATAAAGTTCATGAAGTAAAGAACACTGATAAGTCATATATAAAAATAACAATTAGAGAATTTTATAAATTACAATGTTGGAAAGATGTTAATTGTATCTGTCCAACATACATTCCAGTACCCGAAAATAAATTAGAGCATTCAACTGTACTTTTCCCAAAGCACTTGTAATGGTTATGTAATGTATATGTAAATAATGATTTCATATAGGTAAACAAAGTATTTCCTACAATGTAAGTTAGACACATTGTCAAAATCTAAAATATTGAAAAAATATTATAAAATACTATATATACAGATTTTGAGAGCACTGTGTTTGCATAATTTTCTAGTTATTCATTTCATGCATGTTTTTTTCCTATCTGCAAACATAATTATTTTTTGCTGTCTAAATATATGTCAGTATATTGTTGTGTTTAACCCTATTGTAATTGTAATCAGGAATAAGGAAGCAGACAATAAGATATTAAGGTTTGTATAATTGCACAAAGGAAATATTAATCAATTAAGCTATTTCCTAGATTACTGATTAAAAGCAATATAAAACATAAGTGGATAAGTGTTCATAATGGAAGGCCTTAGGGAAACCTGTGAATGTTTGTATAATTTACATGCTTTTGATGGGTGTCACATAGACAATAATACCACATACCAGTGCTCTTTTCTATAAAACTCACAATTCAGTTTCAAATGTCAAAAACATTAATTGACTGAAAATAGCAGAGCCACAGCTTATATAAACATAAAACAAAAATTTTTGTTACCAGTATCTTCAATGTAACCTTTTTATCACAACTCCTTCTTAACCTTATAGAGATCTTATACAGTATAGTTTAGCTCTGAAAATTTGTATTTTGAAATATTATTGCTAATGAAGCTCAAAATTATATCAATAGTTTCTGAAAAGCATAAACACAAAAAATCATGATCAAAACATCTTTCCAGAGCACACTGACAATATACCATCTGTACTTTGGTTGGTTTAACTATCCTGTGCAGGTTTCAGAAAAAGAATGATTGTGTCCTGGCCTTTTCTGTAAGTGCCACCCAATGCTGAGTTGCCTGGCATGAGAAGACATAACATCCTTGGTAAAAACTAACCTACCTTGACTATCTTTGCTGCACATCGATTCTGTACTCTATCACAAACATGTTATCCTAATTCGTTTGAGCTTTGACTTACATGAAGTATGGACTTTCACCTAGTTGTCACACTCTATTTGGCAATCAATATTGTGGCATCAAACATAGGGTTAAATACACAATACCAACAACCTACTCCAAAAAACTGTAAATCTAACAACCAAAACTACCCTGCACTTCCAGATCAAACAAATCTCAGGTTAACATCACAAAGCAACAACTACAAAGGGAAGGCAACATCAGCAACATATTGCACCATACAGGACATTCAAAACAAGTCTTGTGTGCCTGGCCCTTGGCACGGTCATATGCTCTAGAGCCCCACCATGGGCTTAGAACACCTAAACATCCTTGTGGCATATGTAATAAAGCAGTGCCTTGGAAAACAGCAGCTATATGCTGTGACACAAGGATAAATGATACCATGAAGACTGTATAGGCATGAACACCAGGTATACATAATTTGTCTTGGCAGTGTGACTCTTGTGGAATTTTTCCTCAAATATTTTGGTAACATATTGTTTGTTGTTACTAACATATATGACAACCAAAACATGACAAATACTCAGACATGTACCAGCAAATGTAAACCTGCCAACCAGCTTACATCTAGTCACACAAACAATCCAACACAGTCTGACCACAGCCTCCCTAATCTAAAAGTATTAGATACCCATGTGGAAACTGTAAAAAATGCAGTTACATGTACTATAGGAAAACTTAAGGAGTATGTTGTGACTTGTAACATATGGTTCTATAAAGACTGTTAGAATACACTTGTCTCTCAAGGCCTAGGTGATGTATCATGACATTGTGATACTTGTGGCCTTCCAAATTTTTCATCATTCATTTTTGACACCTTAACACTTAAAGCTGTAACAGCAATTAGCCATTAAATGAAATATTGTTTGATCTAGGCAAAGTTGGGAATCCATTTGATTTAGGTAAAGTAGGAGGGAGTCCCGTTGATCTAGGCAAAGTAGGGATTCAGTTTTGATCAAGGCAAATGAGGGAGCCTTGCAGCTACATCTTCTCTTATTCCAAAAGCAAATAGACTCACCTCCAAGAATCTTATTAGGGGGCTTGGGTGGTTGAGTGGTCTAGGTAGTTGATTTAAACTTACCTGTACAGATCACTGTAGAACTATCAACTTTGCGGCTTGTGTTCATTCCTGACTTTGTACCATACAAAAACGGGTTGAGTTTAACTCCCATTGCACATAATAAGGTTTTTCAGTTACCTGCCCAAGGTTGGTTGTTCTCTCCGGGTACTCTGACCTCCTCAATCATTAAAAACTTACTGCCACAATATGACTGAAATATTGTTATAAACTGTCAGAGTGTCAAAAAAAAAACTGGTAGAATAATGAATCCAGACATTGTGATAGGTACTGAGTCTTAGTTAAGCAAGGATGAACAATCTTCAGAGGTTTATTCAAGTGGGTATACTCCTTACAGGAGGAATCTTACTTTAGATGCACAAGTAGGGGTATTTATACTCTTTTCAGAAAATTACCTTAGCTCTGAACCTGCAGAATTAAAGTGTAAAAGCACAAGTGAACAATTATGGGTTAAACTTTAAATTACTAAGCACCTTATTTGTATGTTGGCAGTTTCTATAAACCCCCTAAGAAAACAGAAGAAGAATGCTTGAAAAACCTTGAAAAATCTTTACATAAAAAAAGCAACTTACACCACTGGCTTGGAGGCAATTTCAATCCAGGTGGGATTAACGAGGGAAAATAACTCCATCAAAAGCAAAGCTAACAACACAGGGCAATGTTAACAGCTCCTTGATATCTACCAAGACAACATTTTTATAGTTTCACAAGTTTTAATTTTTTGTAATAGTTATCTCCCCATATATACTGTAAAGTTTATCTTGTAGTGGTAATAGTAATCTCCAAGCAAAGTAATTTATGGATAAAAAATAGAAATAAACACAGCATATAAGAAATATAAATCATTGATTTTATGGCATATTTTTTCTTCATTATGATCTCACAGCCAAGATTTTCTGTTTTTGCTCAATTTTATAGTACAAAAGTAAAATTTTTCGACAATTTTTGATACATATAGCATGGAATGCATCTATGTAAAGCCAATATTTCTATATCTTTTCTGTAATTAAAAAATACATAATATATATAAATAAGAAGACTGAACATGGCTACACTCTATACTTCCAGTGGCAAAAATGACTAAAAAGTGCTAGGTTTCTTTGAAATTGCAGGATTTTTTTCAATTAACTTAACTCAGTATGTAATTTTATCAATTTCTGAATTCTTATGGGAAAATATGATCTGATTATAATGAAGTACATGTATTCATTCAAGTTTCAAATTTAATTGTTTCAGTTGTTGTTTAAAAAAATCAATCTAGAGGTCAAAATTCAGCACTTATTGTACCTCATCCTTTTTGCAAATTTTCAATCCAAGAATGCTAATTGTGTAAGAGTACTGCAAGTTTTCTAGTTCAATGTAAAAAAATAAGGGATCTTTTAATGCTGCTTCTATATAGAAATGAAGGAAAAAATGTAATATAAAGCTTAAGTCAATGTCAGTATTTTTTGGAAATAATGAATTGGCTGGAAAATGAATAGCTACTGAGGGATGCTCCAGAAAAAATATCTGGGGATGTGTGATGGCAGTTGATATTTTTTTCTATGGTTGCTGTACTTTATACATTTCTTTTCTCTTGGTGGTTGGGGTTATGGAATTCTGATTCATTGGATTAGTGCTTTTTTCCATAATTTTTATCTCTTTGTAAAAATTCTGTAGGTTGTGGTACCAAAGATTAATCCATTTCTGTAGGTGGTCAGGTGAAAAAAGAAGTGCCTTCACACACCCCCATATAAAAATATTTCTGGAACTGCCCTTATCATGTGTTCATTTTATAGTTTGAATAGATGTGCATTCATAACTTATTCTTATCTTGAAGTTACATTTTGAATTGCAATTTTTCATATGTGTATTTATTTACCAGAAGTGGAATTTTCTCACAATCTAAAGTAAGACAGGATTAAAACAAATAATCAAAACTAAGAAGTTTTGACTCATTTTCATTTAAGTGTAAAAATGTGTGCATATTGCTGGATAAATTTGGAAGTTGGAAGAGTGGACAAGAATACACATAAATGTACAGTTATGAAGTAGTAATATAAAAAAGAAGAGATGTGGAATGATAATCCATGAGACAGCAATCCACCAAATAACAGTCCAAATTAAACTTCTACAACCTGGCCTTCAATAATGAACAAGAGTCCATACCATAACAGAAGGTGTAAAAGACCTCTTAAGTACAAAATGTGCAACTATTCATAGAACTTGACAATCAACCTAATCTATAAAAACACTCCTTTCTAAAGCAAAGATGGGCAACTCACAATGCTTTTTTTTTCTCAAAAAAGTCACAGCTAAAATATGTTGTCATCCTGCAAGAATTGAAATGTTTATCAATAAAAGGCTGAAGTTGACTATTTTTATTTCTATTTATGCTGTTTTCAGTTGGCCACTTCATCCTTATACTGAATAAATAGGACAAACTTAAAGTTGGCACTGTATTTTGAATTTCTGGTTTGTCTGCTTTACAAAGTATTGAAGACAGACTTGGTGGTGTAATGATTAGCATGCTTGCCTTAAGTGCAGAAGTTCCTGTGTTTGATCCCCTGCTGGGTCAAACCAAAGACATAATAATTGGTATTTGCTGCTTTTCTGCTATGCACACAGCATTTAGAAGTAAGAGCAAAGACTGGTCAGGATCAGAATAATGTGTCTAGGTAAAGCGGCATGTCTTCCTGCAGACTGTTGCTTTTGTGAGTTAACATGTTAAAAATCCTGCTCAGCATGTTGGTCTAGAAAAAAGCAGCTTTCATTCATCATCACTCATTAATATGCTCTTGTCCTGAATATGCATAAAATATTTCTGCTGGACTTTAAGCAACATTCAATCAGTCAATTTATTTAAAGCACTGGTCAGTCATTGAAACATATACGACATGTATTCTAAAGAAATATAAATTTCAGACTTGATGTATGTTTTTATTTACAGATGTCCATTATTTTTGACGAGTATGGTTTAACAGATATCCTGCCTCCCTGTGTAGCACAGTCTTTCATTAACCACAATGCAGTTCTGTATAAAGTCTTTGCCATTGGTGACCAGCAGTTCATTGTCGAGCGACCATCAATCAAAAATTTAACTCCAAGGGGTATACATAATTTTATATTGCTATTATCTTTTACTGGACTGTCAGTAACATTAAGCCTTTCTTTGGTTGCTAATCACAGCAAGTCGTTCTTGAAAAATTATTGTTATTATATCCAGGGTGTCAAGGAAAAAAAACTGAAATGTTAATTTTAAAGTTTGAAAATACCCAAACAAGACATGTAGATTATACAAAAGAATTAATGTTGTTTAGGTGAATGCATTGTTTCACAAATGTGTAACCTCGTGATGTTTATGTGACCACATGAAGGCAGAATTAATGTATTGGGTCCATAATAATTTGTGCAATATATTATACATGGCTATAAATCAAAATAAAATCATGTATTAAACTTTTTATTATACTTAAGTTATAATTACATTTGACAAAGATATTGTAGATTACAGTGCATATGTAATTTTAAGAAAATGACAAGAACAAAGAGCTTTGAAAATTTGTAAATAAAAACTTTTGAATTTATGTGTTTGCATAATAGTTAAAAAAATCATACATAGATGTGGATGAAGTTTTGTTGCAGCAAGAAAAATGATAAAATTATGGCAGTAATGCAAATATTAGCGTTAAACATAAACATTATTTTTCAGGCCAAGCAACAATTCATTTTGATAGTAATGATGTGTCAAAGCCAAACTGCTCCAGCTTTTTGACAGAAGTAAGAATATTAAAATATTTAATAATTTATTTCACCATTTCAACATAATAAACATGAAATCAGCATCAACTTACTTCAACCTTTTGACCTAGATGAGAACAAAATCACACAGTTATTTGAAAACATATTAGATTTCCAGAATTCCTACTATTTATAATATATGATTTAAGTTCTTTCTAATTCTTGTTGATAAATCCTTTAAGCCACTCCAAATTTATTTCTAGTTCTTTGGATTTTTAGTGATAAAAATAGGTGCGAGCAAGCAAAATTTTTAATTAAATTTTTTTCTTGTAATGGCAAAATATGGAGTGCAACCTATAAAAAATTGATGCATACACAACAGTTTAAAATTTTTAACTTACTTTTTTGTATTTTTTAGGAGTGAGTGAGCAAATTTTAATTTTTTATATTTAGGAATAACGACAAAAATTTCCAAAAAAATGAAAAAAAAATTGGAGCTTGTTAATTTTTTGGAAAATTTTGAGATCATAAAATGAGGATGGAGCGAATCAGAAGAACTTTTAATTAATTTGGAGTGACATTAACTGCAGTTTGTTAAATTTGAGCTTCACTGAAATGTCTTTATTGACAAAAATTGTACCTAGCAAAATTATATAGACCTGCTAATGTGCTATTACTGATGGATAAAACCAGAGGAGTTGGAAAATTGACAAAAAAACTCAAAACACAAGAAGTGGACATCCTTAATCAGAATCATGCATGTCTTTGCAGGATAGGCAAATTTTCTAATTCTATACAGGTTTGTGTATCTCTAATTTTATGAAATTGTTCATTTACTAGTTGGACCAAGCTGATCTCAACCGAACCCCCATCACTCCTGATTATGAAAGATTAAGAGAATTATGTCGTATGATACGACGAGAATTAAAGATGGACTTGTTTGGTATAGATGTGATAATAGACTGTGAAACTGGTAGATATGCTGTGATCGATATAAATGCTTTTCCAGGTAATGTCAACACACTGCAATGTAGTATTTAGTAGTGATACGTCATGAAAGTGATTTTAAATTATATCAAGAAGTGCATCGCACACAAAATCATTACTGTGGCTTAGATAAATCACATAAGTTCATTATAGGAACTTTTTGTGTCACCTGCTGTAAAGCAAAGAGACACATAGAGTTCACTTCCGTCATCCATGTCAGGGTTTACGTCACACTTCTCTAATTTCCTACTCCTCCTTAATCACACATTAGAATTAAACAAACTTACACATAACCTTCAATATCAGGTCTAGTATTGCACTATTCTTTTATCTTCTTTCCAAATTAATACATGTATTTAAATTCTGACTGTATTTTTTTTCTCACTTAGACATATATGAGTATGCTGAACAGAAGGGGTTTCCATTCCTAATCTACTACTCCTCTAAAACCTCTCCACAGAATTCAACTGGACTTACATATTATCTCTTGTACCAAGTTTGGAATTGCACTTTTTGTTTTCTTTTCTTACAAAATCATTATTTAAATTTTCGCTGCCATTTTAACTTAAACATATGTAAGTATACTGAACAGTGCCATTCTTATCCACTACTTCTCTCTAGCCACTCAGCAGAATTCAAACTTATTTCCGAGTGGTTTTTACGTTTGCTCTTTTCCCCTTCCTTCTCATCGAAAATATTTTCATATCTTCTTCTTTTCAGCTATGAATAAGGTTGTCTTTTCTGTCATAGCTGCATAAGGCAAAGTTGTGATAGTAACATGTCTTCTAAGGAAGACTCAATCCTATGTTTTTGCAGCTAGTGTTTGACAGAATGTCTGATATAGTGAATAAATCAAAATGAATGAGAACAATGAAACCTCAATCACATACGTACACACTTTTATTAAGCTTTACTTAGTTGGCTCCTACTGCCATAGTAGGTTTTGTAAAAAAAATAACATGTCTCATCCCAAACTGTTCAATGGATTTCAATGAACTTTTAATGAACATATGACAATATGTAGATATGCATAGGCACTCGTTGGGGAAGGGTTGGGATCCCACTAAATTATTTAACCCCACCACATGTCTCATGTGCCTGTTCCAAGTCAGGAATTGCGCTTATAAGTTTATCTTTGTGTTCAGTGTTTTGTAACATGTATCTTTTTGATAATATTCAGGTAAGAGCAGTATTATTTTACGTATATACATTTTTTTATTTGGAGCGATTTAGTACTTTTCACAAGGAATGGTATTAAACCCTTGTAGAAGGCCTTGTTGAGACCTCTAGTATTCCAAATTCTGTTTTTCTCATGGTTGGAGTGCAGTCTTTCTCATGGTTGGAGTGCAGTCTTTCTCATGGTTGGAGTGCAGTCTTTCTCATGGTTGGAGTGCAGTCTTGCTGACATTTACCCTATATCTTTTCATTTTTAAAGGAAATACATCTGAACTCATTCTAAGGACAAATAATTCACACTGTCTATCTGGCCTTGTTAGCACTTCTTCTTCTAAACCATTTAATATATTTCAATGAAACTTTTAATGAACATATGACAGCCCCATTTTGGTGGGTTTGCTTGTATGTAGTTGATGGTTTCTCTTTTCCAACAGAGCTCAAGGTCAACCCTTTTGTCTGGACCTTTGGCTTCTTTTTGCTTCCTCATGGTATTTATAAAAAAATATTTAACAGTTTTTTTTTGCTATGAGATTTGCAAAGAGTGAAAAAAATACTTTCCACCATCATTATCACCCAAATATGACAGTTTATGGTTTTTTCACAAGGAGGAAACATTTTCTATATGAATTTCTCATAAAATTTTTCATAAATTAAAAGAATGGCACATTTCTTATGGAATGCTAGTTTTTTTTTTTTTTTTTCCCCCTAAAATGAGCTTTGATACTACTTTAATGACAACAAAATAAATCTCCAGTGCCCATATAAAATAAAGTGCACACTTAATGCCTAGATACTGTTATGATACACTTTACATCTTTCAAATGTTATTTAGATAATTCCCTGTTAGTTAATTTTACATTTGGCATATTGATGACCTTATATCATGAACTATACATTTCATTTGGCCCATCTGTTTAACTCTAAATTCATAAAGTTTGACCATTCTTCCTATTTTTTGCTTCTAACTTGTTTGATAAAGGTAAATCCAGAAAAGTACTTTACACACAGTTAAATTGGCTTTTTGAATATTTGTTAGAAATGTATGTAAGATGTGGATCGTGTCTTTCTGGCATATATTCCATATTTTTTCTTTTAAATATCAATAACACTAGACAATGGTCACAGCAAAAGGACAGTCCAACAACATTTTTTCCTGACTTAGGACATGCAGCAGGGTTAAACATGTTTTGTTTGCTCTAATTGCTCCTAAATGATTATGGTCAAATGCAAATTAGAGCCAAGTACTCACAATAAAAGTATCAAGTCTATATAGACAGCCTCGGATCCAGGATTTTACGTTAGGGGGGGGGGGTGCGGATGGTAGGCAAGGGGTTTGGGGACAGCCTATGTTCAAGTATAATAATTAAAAATGGTTATAGTGAGACCATTATGTTCCCCAGTACATAGAAACATCAGTTAACAGTAATGTATCATTCGATTCTGTAGAATGATGAAAGATAACTTCTATTTATTATTTACAGGCTATGAAGGTGTTGACAACTTTGTAGATGTACTATGCAGCCATCTGATTTACCGTATGACAGGAAGTGAGGTCATGTCTAGTGATCCAGAACAATATTCAGATGCTGAAAAACATGACGAAACAAAACGCAAAAGGTTAAAAATTTGTGACGAACATTCTATGATGTTAAAAAAAGAACAGGCTTCTGCTGAGCGAAGAAATCAGGAAGGATTTGGTTATAGCTCTGATAGCATGACATCAGATGCAGAGAGTCAGGATGAAACACCATGGAAACAGCCTATCAAACGTTGTTCAAAACATTGCCAAAAACAGTAATTGTAATAAAGGGCATTATTTATATCCACATCTGTTCTGTTGACTGCCGGTTTGCTTTGTTAATCTGTTATTTTTTAAAATGTTTATGCATATGCAGTGTCTGACAGGTGGTCAAAATTGTTAAGTTGCATTGTTATTATCCCCCTTTTTTCTATTAATATACAAGTTGAGTTGATTTTTTTTTAACTGTTTTCTTAAACAATTTTATTAAAATTTTAAAAATCTATCGTACTTTAATATATACTTGATAGTCATTCTTGATTTAATCATGAATTAAATGTTGCAAAGTTACAGAGCGTATTCATAAAGGATGAAAGTTTTTGTTGATATTAATTGACAATGGTATATTTAAACATAAAACAATATTTTTGTTGTTTTAAAAGCTTAATTGCTTTTTTGTAATTTAATCCAAATGTATTATTACTGAAAATTTCAATTAAAGTAAGGATATAACACCAAGGTGACTTAAATATAGAATATATTCTTTTTATCGGTAATTTTAAATAAAACAAAATATTTTCAAGCTGAAAATGTCACATTTTACATCATTTAACACAAGATCTACTTCATTTTAACGTATGAAAACGACGTCGTTCGGTTTTATGAATGACGTCGGATCTATTTCATTCATGAAAGACGCGCAAGAAGACAAAGCACGCGACGTAAATGCTTGACAACGTGACGTATCCTTCACAATAAGCCGATAATTTTTTTATCTGTGCCAGCAGACCTGTACAGGAATTATCAGTCAGTACAGATCAAAAGGAATTGCTGCAAATTACCGATAAAGCATTATCTCCTTGAAAATATACAGGTACATTGTACATTGTACACTGTATAAGCTGTTTTGAGAAATAATTTGTTTCACCAGCATGTAAATTTCAGCATCAGTTTCAATGTGTTTTTAACAGAAACAACAAGAAATAAGCAATAGACAGAGAAAGTATCTACGTTCACCAAAATTCACCTTTTTTTGTTCAATTTAATTTTAACCAAAAATTTAAGAATTGGAAGACTTAAGGAAGCTTTTTAATGCTGTAGATGATTTACCAAATATTTTGGAATTTGGGCTTGGTTTACTGTTTTCAGAAATGCAAAACAGCCGTTATAGGAACTTGTCAGTTTGATAGTATGCCTTCACTTAGTTTTTATTCAGATGTTTGCAGAGTTCTTTCTTAAGAGTTTGTCATAAAATGGAAAATTTTGAACTGAATTATAATTATTGATAATTTGTTATTCTTGACCATAAGTTATAACTTGACACCCAAAAGCACAGTCTGCTTTACACAATAATTTTTGGCTCAACTGACTCAAGGGTCATTTGCAGTATTGCAGTCACTTTGCCGCAGTCCATCCTCTTTCATTTTTTCCACTTTCACAAGGTCTGCTTCATAGAAACTGCTGGATTGAACCACATTTTAGAAGAATAGTCCTTTGCAACCTCTAAAAAAGTTTTATGCCAACCAAGATAGCTACCATTACCAAAAACAGAATTTAAAAAAAAATCTGGTCTAAAACTGCTGACGATTTGGTAGGATGGCTAAGTGTTCCTGTACCAAAATTTTATCCGGCATGCCCACCAATCAACCAAGTTGGCTGAATTGAGTTTATAATGGGAACCGATGGGAAATTCACTAAAAAATCCTCTTGTCTTAAACATCGGATCAAATTGTAACCTATCATAGTTCTTGGTCCAAAACTGTATACAGCATCATCAATGTCTAACAAAGATGTTGAACTTAGTTGAACATGGGGCTATAGAAAATTCACTTAAAATCTTTTTTTAGGTTTGAATTGCTCAGCCAATTTGAAATGGCCTTTATCATTGTAACAGTAAATGACATGTTATAACGCAGTTGTGATAATTTCCATACAAGTCCTTTTTTTAAACGATGTGTTTGTTCAATAGGCAAATCAATTATAAGTCTGATAATGATATTTACAAACTGTCCCTTGATATAAAAGACCATTTTTATTTTGAATATATAGAACATTTACACATGCTCAAATGTAAACAAGCATTGTGCCTGATGTAGAAGTGTGAATTTTCTTTAAAATTTTGAAATTATTATACCCATAAATAGCTTTCAATGATAATTTAAAGGGACCAGTATTAATTGGCTAAAAATACAACTGTACTTTGGTTTTTTTACCAAGAATCATTTTCTGAATTTAATGTGAAGTATTATGTATGTATAATCTGCTGATTTTAATAGATTTTAAGGGCTGTTCCAAAAATATGACAAGCATTATAAAATGTATAATGGATGTTGGTAATCTCAAGAATTGGAAAATCTTTGTCTGCCGAACCTTTTTGATTACAATTTACTAATATATTCAGAAATTAAATCATTAGATTAGAAAAGTTTTACTTTGTAATTATATTCTTGTGTTAGATATGGGATAAATAACGAGGAGATTATTCCCCATCTCCTTAATAAATGAGGAAATTTCAAGTTGACTGAGTATTATATATAAAGGCTAAGTGCTTGGTTTTTAAAATCTAATGAACATAAATCAGATGAAGCAAAAATGGGTTAAAAAAGATAAGGCAACTCAAAAAAAATGTTTGTTTCTTAGACCTTGCACTGAAAATGCTGCACATGTTGACAACAAACTGGATATATGTCCTCTAACAGCTTAGACTGATGGCCTACTTAAATTAGAACATCACATCACATCATTCTGATGTGGTGCAAATATATCAATGGCAGGTATCTGATGAACTATCACAGGAAGGGTAACCACAAGATATAAATCATTACCTTAAGCTACAATGACAGCATGTGGTTCTAACCAGAACATATTTTCTACAAGAATAATTTTTCACATCAATTATAAACCATTTAATTCATTTGTAATAATCCATGTCCTCTGGATGATAACTCACAGAAACTTTACTTGCTTCATTATTGATGATTTGTCTATCTTTGGTTTTCAGTGGAAATGAAATTGAGGAATACATGGTGATATAGGGTGACATTGGTACATTCCAAAATTAAAATCAATGTAATATCTGATCTGAATCATATTGATCATCTTATCTGTTATTCTGTACATGGTGATAATACAATTACAGATTTTGGAAGTATGATTAGGTTCATTAAATGTTATTCTAAATTATAATTTAAGTTCAGTGACCTATTAATTTACCTTGAAACAGCAATAACTTGTATCTATTCTGTCAAATGTGGTTTAATTGATTCTTATATGAGCTGCGTCAAATAGAACCAGGTCTTACGAAGTTCACATTTTGAAATGATCTCTTTTTATGTACTGGGTTTAAATTAGTACAAGAATGTTTTAAAACCAGATACTAAGGAAACCACCTACTACAGATATAAAATTTTTAGAATTTCAAATATAATTTGATACCATGCTGCATTCATGTTTTTAGCCCTTTTGAATGAATGATACATGCACCTGTACATGTATGTTTGTGTATAAGGCTGAATATCTATCTGATAATGCTCATAGGTGTATTATTCTAAAAGTGTATATATGCAAAACAAAACTGCTGCAGTACCTCATTAAATGTTTCTTTATGAATTCAGTCATTTTGTAAAAATAATTCATTTTTCTCTGTAGTTAAATGCATTAAAGCATTTTTACAAATATTGTGATATTTAAATGTATAATATCATTCAGAGTAGCATTTAGTATTTTGTTGTACAAGTATAATTAACATGGCAGATAGGCAATTACTATGTACATATACAGATGATTAAAACGGTCATGACTGAGAAATAAGATGCTGCATTGTACAAGGCTGTTAAAATAGTCTCCTTCAAACTATATTGCTATAACTAATTGGCTTTCTTATTCAAGACATCAATTTTTGAGAAAATGTAAAATTTGCTTAAAGAAGCCTAGCTCACTTGTCAATTTTTAGCTTTAGAGCAATTCATATAAAAGTTAAAAAAAACATTGATATTTGGTTATATTTTGACTAGTTGCAAAAAGCAACTTGGTTATGATATCTTAAGCAAATATGAACAAAATATCAAAAGTACTATTATTCTAGTTAAAAAAAAATTTAGGGCAATTTTTGAATAATGTTAATTTACCAAAGGAATTTGTCTATTGATCAACATTATGTGTAAAAGAGTAAATAACATGTTAAAAAACATGAAAACAAATTAAACCAATCATGAACCAACAACCAACAAAAAGTAAAAAAACAGTAGATCAGCAAATTGTATCAGTAAAATGCATAGTAACAGAGACTATTACCTAGTGTCATTCAAATTGTATTTACTGTTTGGAAGTATATGATACACTTAAAGCTACTTTCACTTTGTGGGACACATAATAACTGAAATGCAGTTTTTGTGACAAGTAACTGACAGGACCCTGATCTTCTTTCTGTTTTGTTGTCCTTATCCAGAATCCCTTGACTTTGTAAAAGCCAGATATCACTACAAAATTTGATGGCAGCAGTTTCATTGGTTGCCATAGAGGTTGGTGTTAGATCCTTGTAAGCAAAATATTGATTTAGTATTTATATTTCTTTGTAGTTTGTATGGCTGGGCATTGGCAACAAGCATTGTTAGAAAAAATTATTGGGTCTTTGATAATGTCATGATTTATCATAGTGCAAATGTCTCGAATCCAACCATTATGGTCAAAGGTATTGTCTATTTCATATGAAAAACATTTATGATTATTATCTTTTTGGTGCTTAAAAATAAATATTTGGCTAGATGTCACAGAGTCCAAAAAATAAACTAGAAAATTTGGGATCTCCTTGTCATGTTAAACATAAATGTTAAACAAATTCACAGTGCCTTCAAATACATGGTTTCATTAGACTGAAAGTGGCTGGTGTCAAAATTTCATATAAGGAATGCAGAAATTTAGTGAAGATTGAATGGACAAATTCTCCTTGGCGATTTTACAATCTACTGATATGTAATTATGACCATAGCATTATCATTGGTTACTTAAATTAAGAGAACTTATTGCAAGGATCATGACTTAGTGTTGAACTAATAGAGGATTCAAATGTATCACTTGTAAGTCTGATGTAAAAAACAGTTATTTTTTCTGTCTATTAAACTGCATTTCATAAATTCACTAGAAGAATGCTGACAGTTATATAAAAGGAAAAGGGGGAAAACACCAATATTGTATAGTGTATTAAGATTTTGCAGCAGAAGAACACTTAAATTTGTGGTAAAATTTGGTCAAATAATATTGCATTACCTGTGAAATTTACAAGACTATTAAAAATAACATGTTTGGATGTTTTGATACAAAGTAGAATATGTTTCTTTCCAAATTTAGTTTCTGTTAAAATTTTGAGTACTTTGCTAATAGTTTGCATATATTTTTATTTGCCTCCATCTATTGTTCAAAGTTTTTTTTAGTACCTGCCACCTGAGACTTGTTCACAGATGAAATCCCTCACTTTGTAAAGCATTGATTTTCACTTGTTATGGATAAGTATTATTTATTTTACTTGTTGATTTTTATAGGAAATTTGTACATGATACTTTTTTGCTCAGGCTTTTTTGGCAAGGTGGCAGACTATATATCTTTCATGTATCTAAATATTTTTTCAATGCAATAAAAATGAAAATAATGTTTGTTTTTTTTATTTGTTTAAAAATTATTTGTAGAATTACAATTAATGCGACACACTTTTTTCCTTAGAAATCCTCAACAAAAATTAGATTTAGATTTAGGTTATCTGATCCTAAAGGTCATATAAATATGGCATTCCTTTACCATCTGTTTATTTGTTGTTTGTCCTTTTTTCTTGTTTACTTAAGTTTTATCATATAAATCTGTCTTGTCTAACATTGGGTCAAAACATTGGTGGAAAGGTCTTTGGTAGTTTGGCCCCAAAGTAGCAGCCAATGATAAAAGAGGGGGCTGATTTTTAAGATTCTCCTTTGAAACAATCAAACTTTGGAAAAGTAATCCCTGAATGGCTTTGTACAAACATTTTGCTTGGCATAACTGTTTGCCTTCCAAAGATGGCTCCAAAGCCAAACTAAAAATAACTTAAGATCCTGTCAGAAATGTACACTTAAAGCATAACTAACTGCAGCCAAACTTAGTTTGGATGGTAATGGTTGGTCTTCTAAAATACTTTGTTTTGCATATCTGGCCAAAGCAACCTATTTTAACATAGGACTTTTATGGCCTGTTTCAAAATTTCATTTGAATACGCTTTGCCATTATAGTTGGCTGTCAGGTCCACAGGTGCTCGGGGCATGGGCCTCCCCTTCACTATTTCTTCATTTATTTATTTGTAATTTTTTTTTTCTTTTGTGGTTGAGCTGTAAAAATTAAACGTAGTAATGCTGCTGGTCACTTTAAACTAGGTGACCAATAGCATTTTTAATGACTGTAAATTCAGAAATTATTGCGTTCATTTATTATTGCAATTTTGAAACCTCACTCCAAAATGCGAGATAAATTATTGCGATATTAAGGAAACATGTTTTTTTATTATAGTTAATATTGGAATGCGAGTTCTTATTTTTGCGATTATCATTCAATCGCATTATTCGCAAAAATAAAGATATTGCATTAATTTCTGAATTTACAGTATGTAATAACTGGGTGACCGAGTGGTCTAGGTAGTTGATTTAAGCTATCCGGTACAGAGCACTGTAGCTAATCACCTATACAGCATAACTTTGTACCACACAAAGAGGTTCATTATACTCGCATTGCACATGATAAGGTTTGTCAGTAAATGGTTCTTTCCGGTTACTCTGGCTTTCTCAACTAGTAAAACTGACTGCCTCAATATGACTGAAATATTGTTAAAAGTGGCGTTAAACCCTAATCAAGCAAGCAAGCAAGAAGAATTACTGGCACTTTTGTCACATCTTCCAACAGTATAACAATGCACCCTAATGAAAATTTTGTGGGAAATCCTCTCAACATGCAGTCAAATGTGGCCAATACATAGAAATAAGTTTGTGATATTAAGTGAGAGACCCAGGCTCCTTGGAGTTTCTGGTTTCTTGTTCAGCCCACGGCTATGTAGATCTCTTGATTCCTGATAAGACTAGTTTCATGTACTTTTCAGCTCACCTGGCCAAAGGCCATGTGAGCTTTTTTCATCTCTTGGCCTCCAGCATCTGTAAACTTTTACATTTTCATCTTCGCCTCTGAAACTGCTAGGCCAAAATGTTACCAAACTTTACAGGAAGCATCTATGAAAGATCCTTTATAAAGTTTTCCCGTTCTGTCATGTTCGGATAAAAAACATGGCTACCATAGTTTCTGATTGGCTGACACATTAAAACATCTCCTCTGAAACCACTTGGCCAAACTGATTAATATTTGGTAAAGAGCATTTATGGAAGGTCCTTTATAAAGTTTCCTCATTTCATCTGGATCAGCCAAAAAGCATGGCCACCATGGGCATTTGCTTATACATTAAAAATCTTTTCCTATGAAACTGCTTGGCCAAAGGGATTAATATTTGGTATGTAGCATCTATGGAAGGTTCTTTATCAAGTTTCCTCATTTTATCCCGATCAGACAAAAACATGGCCACCGTGGACAATTCTTGTTTCTGATTGGCTTATACATTAAAAATCTTCTCCTCTGAAACCGCTTGGCCAAATGAAGTAATATTTGGTATGGAGCATCTGTGGAATGTCCTTTATAAAGTTTCTTCATTTTGTGCTGATCACACAAAAAATATGACCACCATGGACGATTCTCGCTTCTGATTGGCTTATACATTAAAAGTCATTGCCTCTGAAACCGCTTGGCTAAATGGATTAGTATTTGAGATGGAGCATCTATGGAAGGTTCTTTATAAAATTTCCTCACTTTTTCTTGTTTCTGATTGGCTGATAAATTAGAGAGTCTTCTCCTCTGAAACCACTTGGCCAAATGGATTAATATTTGTTATGTAGCATCTATGGAAGGTCCTTTATCAATTTTCCTCATTTTGTCTCAATCAGACAAAAACATGGTTGCCATGGAGGATTCTGGTTGCTGATTGGCTGATACATAAGAAAATCTTCTCTTCTGAAACCACTAGCCCAAATTGATTAATATTTGTAATGGAGCATCTGTGGAAGGACCTTCATAATAAAGTTTCCTCAATTTGTCTTGATCCAAACTAAACACGGCCGCCATGGATAATTTTTGTTTCTGATTGGCTGATACTGCTTGGTAAAATTGATTAATATTTGATGTAGAGCATCAATGGAAAGTCCTTTACAAAAGTCCCCATTTCGCCAAATAAATCAAGGCTGCCAGACAAATCTTGTTTCTGATTGGCTGATTCATTAAAAAATCTTCTCCTCTGAAACTCTTTTGCCAAATGTCAGGTGAGCGATACATGCTCATCCTCCTGGGCCTCTAGTTTTTCAGTATCACCAATTATGTCGACTGGTGGTGGTGGCCGTGATTGCAGTTTTAAAACTGTTCAATGAAAATTCTTCTTACAGTAAGTCCATTCGTCTAGTTTGAGTACTATAGAACTTCTACACATGTAGGTAATATGGCTGTACAATATTAACACTGCCACTTAATATACGCTTAATCACAGTTTTTGAGCTTTCCTAACCTTAAGATCCACTTGACCCTCGACCTGACCACTTTTAAAACTAAAATTAGAAAAGGGGAATATAATTTTCACTGTGCCAAATGCATCCCAACTTTGGTGGAATGGTCCTTTACAAAAATTATGCATGGCATCCGCTCGCCAACCAAGGTGGTCACCACAGCTGAACGAAGTTTAGCATAGAACAATTGAAAATGGTCTTTATATGGTCCTCTTACAAAATTGTATATGACATCGCCACCAACTTTTGTGGAATCGTCCTCAGATGGTTGTCTTCCAAATTATTTAGACATTCGCGCACACCCACCCAGATAACCACTTCAGGTGAACTCAATTTTTACATAGGACCTATGGGAAATACATTAAAAAATTCGTTTTGAAACTATTAGCCAATTGCTACCAAACACTGCCAAAGCTAACTTACCTCATGATAATTTTTTAAAATTCATTTAGAAATCTTGTCAGAAACTACTTAGCCAGTTGCAACTAAACTTCAGTGGAATGATTTTTGGGTCGTCCTTGGTTGCAAGGTCGATGGGAATACTGGATACAATTTCGGTAGGAGACCATCTTAGGATCATTTCATCAAAGTTAAGTTTGAATATATGCTCTGCAGATTCATACAAGAAGATTTTCAAGATACTTTTCCATAGTTTTCCAATGTAAGGACTGGCAATTCACCAAAGTTGGGTTCCAGTTGTCTCAGTAGTTTCGAACAAGAAGTTTTTCAAGTGAGTTCCCAGTTATATCCCATGTTAAACAAAGTTCGGCTTTGACGGCCATTTTGGTTAGTCAGTGGAGATGCTGGATACAATTTAAGTGGAAGACCTTTTACCGAAGTTAAGTTCCAATTGCCTCAATAGTTTCGAACAAGAAGATTTAAAAGTGTAACTAATGAGAGTTTTATGTTAAACCAAGTTGGGCTAAGGCGGTCATCTTGGTTAGTCGGTAGAGTTGCCGGGCACGATCTAAATAGGAGACCATCCAAGGACTATTTCACCAAAATTGACCCTAAATACCTCAGAAGTTTCAGGGGAGAAGATTTTTTTTATAAAAAAATACCCCTTCCCCTTTCTATATGCTTAGTAATGGCAGCCATATCGGATGGCTGATTATGACCCAAGCTAAAATTCTAAAAGGGAGTAACCCAAGAACTTTTCAACCACAACTGGTTTCAATTGACCAATCGGTTTCATAGGGAGATATCTTTAAGTAAATATGGACGGATGACGGTCCAAAATGATGGCATGGTCAGGCATGCTTCAAATGGATGTTATGTATAGGAAATGTTCTTGTATAAAATTACAGAGTCAATTTCACCAAAACCTTGGTGGTATGGTATTCAGATGGTTGTCATCCAAAAATGATGTCTTGACGCCACATTGGCATTGGACTTTATGGTAGTTATACTTAAAAATCATTTTGTCTGAAACTACTAAGCCAGTTGCAATCAGACTTTGGCGCAATATCCGGCATCCCCACTTACCAACTAAGATGGCCGTAACCGCAGTACTTAATTCAATATGGGTACTTAAATGCGATTCTTTTAAAAATCTTCTTGTCAGAAACTACTGCGCTAACTACAACAAAACTTTGGTCCTTCAGTGGTTCCGATCCATCATAATCACGTCTAACATTCCCGACCGGCACACCCAACCTTATTTTGATTATAGGACCATATGGAAAAAATCTTTTTGTGTGAAATACAACAAAACTTTTAGGATCTTGTTTGTATTTTGATTTTGAACTAGCTGTCAGAAACAGCGAGTACTTTTTCGAGGTCGGTATATCTTGTTTTACTGTCCTCGTACTATGTAGCGACTTCAAAAATTAAATCTTATACAATTGGTTTTTAAAGTTTGGTTTTAATGTCGTTTTGTCACACCACTGTCCCAGGTTATGGGGAGGGTGAGTACTCACAAACATGTTTAACGCCGCTACATACTTTATATGTTCCCGTCCCAAGCCAGGAACCTGTAATCCAGTAGGTGTCGATGTTTTTATGTTTAAGTTTTACGTTTGCATTGTTTTGCATTGTTTACTTATTTTGCCGACAGAATTGTTATATTTGAATGTCATCACATGTTATTTTTGGGGGTCTTTTACAGTTTGCCGTAGGATGTGGACATGTGTCCATCATAGAAGGCCTTAGCTGTATAAGTTTGAAATTTACACCTTTAGGATGGTTGTCTCATGGACAATCATACCACATCACCTTTTTCTATATTTGTTGGAATGGTTTTTTGTAGGCAACCAAAAATGGATGGCCTCCACAGCCGAAAATAGTTTAACATATGACCCCATGGAAAATTTACTTTAAAATATGTTAGTCAGATCAACAATTAAAGGTTCTGCCAGTTAAAAAGGTGTGAACATTTAAGCTTTTTAGAGGGAAAATTAAGTTTAGACCCTTTCAGTTGAAACTTTACCACAAGAAGAATTTTTTGTTTAAAGATTAATTATGTCCCACCCTTTCCACAATTCGTCATAAGGAGAGGGAGCTATCCCCATCTGTGATTCCTTGTTTTAAACATGGTAAAGTGATTTCAAAGAATTGTCTCTTTCTTTTATATACAAAAAACTTATTTGACTTTTGTATTTTTTCAAAGCATTTTTTATAAAATTAACGATAAAACTTATAAAGCAAAATCTTCCTAGATAAAATAAAATGATCTAAGTATTCTATAAATGTAAAATTTTATTTTTTTACCTCATACATTGTATTTAGTCTGCCCAGTTCGGCTAGTTGTTTTACAATGACCACCTAAAATTTCCTTTATAAATTTTTTTATGAATTTTTTTCTATGAAAGAAGGTCATCAGTTGAAAACTTCACACAAATATAAAACAATTAGCCTTAAAATCAAATAACTTCTCCGTTGTCTTAGCCAACAGTCTTTTTTTTACATGTAAAAAACAAGTTTTTTGCTAGATTAAATTTCAAAAAGTATCACAGAATAGCTGTGGGAAATTTAATAGATATAAAGGAAATAATTTTTTTGTCTGCTCATAACATGTCTATAGTGTTTTCGCCGAGGTCGCCGGGTATCGGTTATGTGTTACTGATAATATTTATAAATTAATATATTGAAACAATATGGATCCCAGATGGCCCCTAACTGTGTGCAGTGGTACATTCCTATAGTCGTAACATGATGCTCATCAAATGCTATATTTAGCATCATCTGGCAGCATCATCGCACATTGGATCACCGTATAGTTTGTAAGTAATTTTTATTGTTTGTTCTAAGTAAAATAAGGGTAATTTTCCTACCCTAAAATGACTAAATATCATTATCATGTGTTGCATATGTAGCAGCCGAACCCAATCTGATGTCACATCTAAAATTGGGGAATGTAAAGACAAATATTATCTTGATTTCAAACCAGGTATAATGTCGGCCTCT
>JARWCS010023780.1:0-16810 GCA_034783895.1 Geukensia demissa
TATGGTATGGACTCTGGTTCATTGTTGAAGGCCATAATGGGACCTGTAGAAGTTAAATTTCTACTGTCACTTGGTGGCTGGCTGTCTCATGGACAATCATGCCACATCTCCTATTTTTTTATTTCTTTATGATTTTTTTTAAATTCTGTTTATAACTGATTGAAATTTAAGCCACAAACACAACAAAACTACAATTGATGTGAAAGCAATAACATTTTGGCCACACAAAGCATGGGTTCATATTACTTTATAATAAAGGGATTGCCATGTGATGTATGAGTGTTAGATATTCTTTGGACCTACACTATTGGAATTAATGCACAAAAAAATAAGATTTGCTGTGTCAGATAATAAATATCTGTAGTATGATGTAAATAGAGGCACATTTCTTCAATAAAGTTTTAGATATGGTGAATATTCCTAGGTAACAAACTTGATATGGTTCTTTTACAGGATCTGTACCTCTACCATAAAGATGTATGTCAGACCTACTGTCATGAAGAGTTGACTAGACAACCATTTTCTCTGACAACAGACCTATTGAATTTTCTGCAGGAGAAACTCGGTCATAATCCACCTTTGGGACATTCTCTTATACAAGCTCTGTATGCATGTTCTAAACATTCCCAGTACAAAAAGAATAATGAAAATCTACAAAGTTTATACATCAAGGCAGTAAACAATCTGTTAGATAAGATTACAAATGTATTAAATGAAGAAGAAGTTGGTGACAGAGTAGAAAAAGTTTATAAAATTCTTTCACTATACAACCCAGAACAGTACCAAAATTACCTAGCCATTAGAGAGTTATTTGCCAGAGTTTATGAACTTTCTGTTGTAAATGAACCTGTTGTCGACAGAAATAAAGTGCTGTCTGTGATAATTGGTCGAGAACATTCTTACTTAGTTGAGGAATTCTGTAAAGTTGAATATGACCTTGAATTGAAATATTATTTGTCAACTGCCAGTTGCCATGGGGATGAACTATCAGAGGAACAAAAATGTCTGCTAAGTTTGGTAAATCAGAAGGACCGGGAGCACCAGATGAGAGTTTTGCTACTCATGTGTATTAAAAAGCAGCAACACATTTTAAAGATAGTTGTTGTAAGTATTGTTAATGTATGAATTATTACTAAATTTATGTTACATTGAATATTGGCCATTTTCATTAGTATAAATACAATCATAAAATGAGGCAGGTGCGTTGCCAGCAAAATTTTGTTCAACATAGATAATCCCAATTGACGCCATCATTTATTTATATAACAATGTCCACCTCACTAGATCTCATGAGATGACCAAATTTTTTCATCAGTTTTAGTTTAATTACTTCAACAATGGCACTCAGAACTTGCCAACATGTGAAAACACATTGTATAGTACTAAGAAATTACTTGGAATGAATATAATATTAGAAACAAGTTTGTCAATTTTGATACTGATTGCACTAATACAACATAACCAAACTTTGAACAATTCAGGATATTTCCATTATAAAAGTGTAATTAAAATATTTGTTTTGTTTTTGTGCACTCATATCTATTTTGAAGAAAAGATCCTCAAAATTATATATTTTAAAAAAAATAATACATTCTTGTTTAATTTGTCAATTACGCCACTGTTAAAATGATGAAAATCATATAAAAAAGTTATGAATTATTGATTGACATTTATTTAACAGCATTTTCACAAATACTTATTATTGTGTCACAAAATCTGATTTTAGGCCAAATATGGGGCTTAGCATACCAACTCCCATAAAAAGATTCAGTGTCAGGTAACTGACCACATGTACTGTAGTTTCTCAGCTGCCAGACAGAACTGTTTTTGTAACAAACAACACAATAAGCAAAATGTTTCAGAGGAGAATTTTTTAAGTACACAATGGGGTATTAGATTTTATTTGTCTGTACATATATTTTTTATAACATTTAGTTGTTTTCATTAAATTTAAGTTTAAATATAGGTTTCATAACGAGTGGGAACTGTATGTCACAGGTTGTCAACTCAAGAGATGTAATTTCAAAATAAATAAACAAGCCCCTGGCAAGTTAATTATTATTTTGAAATTAAATAACGAGAGTTGATGAGCAATATACAGCTCCTACCAGTTGTGAAACCTGTTTCTCTTATGATTGATTTTATTTTGTATACCGGGGTAGCCTTTATTTGTTGGAATGTCTGGCTCGGAGTAAACAGGGTCATGTAGGGCGAGACTACCAGACCGGCCAATAGAAATGTCCCAACAATTTACTAATCATAGTATAGGCCAATTAAATGGGATTATCTGGTTTATCACTTAGTGATAAATTACAAATTTCATATTATACTTCAAATATCACTTCATGCAGGAAATGGATAAAATACCTGAATTAAAAGGGACAGTGCTCTTTAAACGGTTATTCACACAAGAGTAAAATTTTGCTCAAATTGCTTTAAAAATATAGTTTTATTTATATACTTTTATTTTTGGGAAAAGTAAAATTTACATTTTCTTATCTTTTTGTGCATGAAAACTATTCAGAAAGGTAAAACTATTGTTACTTACAAATATAAACCATGTTCAAATTTAGTTCACTCTGTAAAATGAAATTAATTAACATATATGTTTTAAAATGCTAAAATATGTCTGTTTTAAGGAAAAGTTTCAAAGTACAGATAACAGTTATTGTAATATTTTAGGACACAGCAATTACATTGATAAAGATGGGTCAGTTTGATATACTAAAAATGATGCTAGACCCAGCCGAGTTTCAACCATTGAAACCTTTACTACTCCTACACGGTTGGTCATACTGTCTGACTTGTCAGACAGCCAAACAACTCCTGGATGCTTTGTGGACTGAAGAGGTAGGAATGAATTCTCATGTTACTCAATTTTGACATTTCTCTATGTTTTGTTATATAGTTATAAGGGTGTAATGGAATTACCAGAATGAGATATTACTGTGTAAACTCACAGACTGTCTAAAATTAATATATATTTCATGAAAAACTGTATTGCATAAAATTTGTGAAGTAAAAGATGGAATTAACACTTCTATATCTTTTGAAGAACATCATTTACATGTATTTACCTTTGCTTTTGGTTTGAAAAAAAAAACCACAGCATTAATTAATCACATTTTACCTCAGGGACCTTATCTGTAACCTCCATTACCAAAGGACTTAGTAATATAGCCTTGACATGGTACAGTTGCAATATGTAGTAGTCACAATATAAAAAAAAATCAATGAGCACCCAATTCATATAGGGAAGAACCTGAAAAATAAAAATCATTAAAAGTAAATACACATTAGGCCACGACATAGTAAATCCTCTGTTACTTGATTAAGGATGGTATTCCTGTTACAGTCTCCTGAATGGCCTGAAATAACTAAAAGACAATACAGTGATAAGGAATTATTTTAAATGATTATGAATTCATTGTTATGCATATATTTTCATTATTAACACTTTCATCCAAACAGATTAAGGAATAAAAAATTTCTCCCCAAAATGAATTTACAACATAATGTTTCATAATACTTTTACTGGTATAGAATCAGCAGATCAGAACAGCAAAACCATTTCAATATGAGGAGTGATTGTTAAAATGATTTACATTTTTACTTCTTTGTAGTCTACTTGTTTCCACCCAGCATTGGAAATGGGATGTAACAAACTTGCTTATCAGATAGATCTTATAAAATGGTGCCTTGATAAAACCAAGTAAGTTGACATCTCCAGGTGTTTGTTTGATGACAGATATATGGTGGTGGGTTATGGTATTACTGTACTAAGATTTTTTAAATGGTGCTAAGTCAAAGTGATTGTGAAGCTCTAATACCCTAGAACTTGTTAGAAGCTCAGAAAGCAGCATACTAAGTTTTAACAATGGTTATTATATTGGTTTGATTTTTATCTCTTCTTCTACATGTTACTTAATATTCATTAAAATAAGGAGATAACTGTACTTTAAGCTTTGGGGACACAAATTGTGGATTTACATTAACAAATTGAGTAAGGCATAGTGGAGCCAGTATGTGTCATCAGATAAACAGATAATTGTGACTGTTAAATCAAGATTTACATCCAAAAAGCTTAAAATACAATACAGTTATCTCCATTTGCAATTGTAAATTCAAACCTTAAACAATAAAAAAGATGTTATGGACATTTTCCGCTGATAAATATCATAGAACCAACAAGAAGTCACTTGAATGCTTCCATTGTAAAATGTAAACTACAGACATTTATAGGCTTCTTGTACACCTCAAATCTTGATAGAATTTTTCTCAAGGTAGTTTTTTCAGATAGACATTTAAAATGTTTTGTGTATTTTATTACATTTGACAAGCAATAAATCAATAGTTCAAACATGATGGCAAGTTGGTGAGTTCATCTTAGTTACAGCAAAAAGGTTGTGAAGGTGGAATGTATTATGCCAGTCGAATAAGGTGTTACAAAAGTATTGCACTTGAAATAGAGATAACTGCATTTTATTAGAGAAGTAAGAGGTTTAACATTGATTTTACAGTGGCAAACACAGTTTACTGGATGTGATTATAGTAGAGCCATTTTAAAAAAGGTATCTGCTTCATAAACACCAACATTTTACTTCTGTAATCTAAACTGCAAATGCAGTTATATCAATTCTTGTGCAGTGTTAGGGCCTGTTCACACTAAGATAATAAACCAGATTTACTAAATCAAGTTCAGTCAGAATTCATTCATATTATCATTTATTTTATGGTTCACTTTACGTCCCCATTAAATCTGACTGTTCAGAAATCAGAAGACTGTAAGAAATGTTACTTATTATGACATCAGATTTAATCCATATTTTACGTTAACACTACAGTCAACTCTGGATTAAGCTAATGTGGATCAAGTTAAACAGGATTAACTTTAACCTAGTGTGAACACAATTGGACTTAAGCCACATTTGCCTGAGGTAATCAGATTAACTTTGGTGTGTGAACTGGCCCTTAGATAGATTTATAATAGGCAAGAAATGTTGACTGTGATTTTGTGACATTGCTGTTTGAGGTTTAGAGAGTAAAACATATTTACTCAATGTGTCATCCAATCAGATATGCTGTAACATATCATGTAGAATTTGATTTTAACAGATATTTTGGGAAAATGGAAATTGATTGATAGAATTTTTCTGCTGTTTATTCAGCTAAAAAATTCTATTACTGTGATTTTCATAAAAATGTGATATTTGAATATATTAATATGCAGCTATCACAATTGAAATTTGTAGACCACTTGTATCAGAGGTAGCCCTGACAAATCAACACCAGAGAGCAGCTGATATGTTCATTGGTTTAGAAAACCACTCAGTTCTGTATGTACTTCATCAGTCAACAAGGGTGGCCTCTCTCAATCAGAAAGAAGTTTTAGACATCCTACAGAAAAGTCCACTTCAAAGTGATAAGGGTAAGAGTTATTAATTCATTGTGTTAGTTTGTTATATTTTTTTTATGTGTAAGCAACATCTTAAACTAACTTTAAATTGATATCAATATCAAATTCAATTTTGAGACATTAACTGTTTGAACTCAATTATTTTTCATTTAATTGTTCTTAGAGTTTTCAATGGACTTATTCAGAAATTCAACTTCAATCTTTGTAAAATGCAATCTCAGCATCCCCAATAAATGAGATTTTGACCAATGAATATCAATCAGAACAATGATGTTCCCAGAATTCCCTTGCATTTCTGAAATGCTCAGTTACAGCCTATTGCATGATTTTAGAAAGACAAAAAATATTAAGATTCCAACATATGACTGGAGATTTTTGTTGTTTATTCAGTTTTTCCTTTTCAATTCTAGAAAGAGAAAAAAGATCCAGAACGAGAGCAGTTACCTTTGCTGAGGACAATAAAATCGAAGATGAAGCAAATGAGCAGTGCTTAGATATAAATATTGAACGATGGAGAGACGTGTCTATATTTAGTGGCTACTGTGCTATCAAAAATGTGATGGATGCTATTTATTTCTGTGTTGATTATGCTGATAGTAAAATTATTAATCCGATCCACAAAAAAGATTACCGTAGTCAAAGTTTGCTTTCCAATTCTGATAATGGAAATATGCAATCTAAGACATCCAGTGAAAATATTAGACCAAATTTTCAAGAAATTTATACCAAAAATGTGACAGAAAAATTAAAATTGACACGTGAATATCTGTCTCAACTTCAGCCATTAACATACAGAGTGGAAATATTACAAGATATATACTCTCTTCTCTTTGTGAATCATGAATGTATACAAGAAACAGCTTTTTACGATGACAATGAAAGTGATGAAGATTTAATGGAGGATACTGGTAGAAAAAATACTATTGATGAAAGTTCAAGGTTCAGTATATTGTCTGAGGATAGCCTGACTTCACCTGAGATTCCTTCCCCTGTGGTGAATGAGACAGTTTTTGATGTTGTTAAAAGTGACACAATAGAATGTGGTTCATATGATGAACCGTTTATAGAAAGTAAAAAGGTTAGAAAAATGTCTTCAAGAATGGATTATTTAACAAATGAAAAGAAAAATAAAATCAGAGATGAAATACAAAATATTAAAGAAAAGTTATTTGATAATGAAAATGATTCACATGTGGACAATGTAGTTTCAGAAAATGGTAGCACTTTTAGTACTGACAGTTCTATTGGTTTACTGAGGGTGGGATATTTAAATAATGAATATCTAGTACGAGATATATTGGATATGTTGAAGGATGCACTGTTAGATTTGGAAGGAGCTTTGTTTCAGATAAGAGGATCCAGTTCAGAAAAAAACACTCCTGCTAGAAAAACTAGACAGCCAACTAGTACAGTGAATGTATCAGTCGAAGAATCACTTACAAATATTGTACATTGTAGTGTAACCAAAGAATCATTACAAACTAAGATGAGTACACTTAGACAGTACATACATGAGGCTAACTGGAAATTTCAGTTAGTTTGTCATGAGAAAATATCAAAAACACCAGGGGCCGTCTTACTGGAACCAGTTATTGTTCCCATGGAGATACATGAGGAAGAAATCAACATGGATTTAATCAGTGGACAGAAGGAAAGAAACAGAAGAGGACAACAGGGTTTTAAATTATGTATGTTTAAGATATTTATTTTTGTTAATTACATTGCATTTGATATTATTCTTTAACTTATTTGGTATCAATTTTTATTGTTCAAAAGAAAATAATTGTTTCAAAGATTTTAAATTCCCAGATTTTCCATTTCCAAATAACAAACACAGTTCAGTTTATACTTCAATTCTTTATTTGGCGGCAAGGATAAAAACAGCAAAAATTAATAATCAACAATAGTCAATGAATAATAAATTTATAGTGAGTTTGTACTTCAGAAAATATACATGCAGTTTTATATTATCAGATGGTGGTTTAAAAATATACAAATACTTTTTATTTTTTAAGTCACCTGGCTCAAGTAACCATGTGAGCTTTTCCAATCACTTAGCATATGTTATCATAAAATTCCGTTGAAGGAACTGAGCTAATCTGAACCAAACTTTGATGAAATTATTCTTGGATGGTCCCCTTTAAAATTTATTTTCAGATTTCTTTGGGCACCATTAATATGGCCACCATGACCCCAATTAGTTTAATATTGGTCCCTATAGGAATTTAAATATTTTAACTAGCTTCTATGAGATTACTGATCCAATTCATACCAATCTTTGATGGAATGGTCCTTGGATGTCCTCTTTAACAAAATTGCTTGATTTCCCCAGGGATATCCAATATGACTGCCATGGCCTACTGGAACATCAATTCCTCTGAACAACTCAGCTAATATATACCAAAAATGTGTGGAAGGATCTTTTGGTGAACCTCTTAAAATATTGTGATTGCTTTTCTGTTGAATCAAATTTCCATAGCAGACCGCTTTTCATAAATATATATAATGCTGTTGGCTGCCAACTAACATGTCTTCTGCTAGCAAATTATATCCAGGTAAACATTTTTAGGCTACTATGAGCCTCTAGTTTGTTAAGTACATAAAGTTTGCAGGTATTTATTAGATTTATTTTTTGTTATGCCTATGGAGAAAAGCCAGGGAATCTAGACAGCGGCAGTGTTAATTTTATTGAAGGTTTTATATCACCAAGCTAAGAAGATTCAAGTTAAGTATCTAAATACTTCATGAGTGAATTATCATTTTAGCATCAAACACATCCAGTCCTGTACCACATTTTGAAAGTGAATCTCAAGGTGGAGACAGTAGCAGTGATTTAAAACGCATTAAAAGATCAAGGTCAAGGAGTAAAGGTCGAAGTGTTTCCAGAACCAAGTTTCCAGCTGGAATTATCTCCCTTATGCTGTCTTCTCCAGAAACCCTCTTGACCATGTGTATACAAAGTTGTAATTATAATCAAGCAACTCAAGTTATTAAGGTATGAGAAAGTTTGTTTTGACAAAGGCAGTTAATCAGATACATTTTGAGTAATCTAGTAACTTGTAACTTCTATAATTTAATATAGTGCAAAGGCTTCTTGGTAAAAATAAGTATAAAGTTCAAAATCTTCCAAAACCTAAATTTCATGTACAATCATGTACAATCAATCCAGTCTTGTGTGACCTACCAATGGATTTCAGAAAGGGGGTTAGATAAGATGGATGGTCTTTAAATACAGGTTTAATTAATACTAAATGATTGCTTCATACGGGTGGTTGCTAAGGCAGGTTTCATTGTATGCACCTCACCCGCAAGACTCACAACTTAACTTTTGCTTCCTGCCTTACAACATAAAATGTATAGAAATTACTCTGAACTGATTTATGGAATAAAAAAATTATTTTAAATAAAAATTTATTACAAAATTTTCATGGTTTTCAATCTACATTACATTTAATTTGTAGCATTTTAGGTAGGATTTGCTGAGCTGCAGGAATAGCTATCATTTACAACTACAAATTGCATACAGTTCAGTATGATATGTTGAATATATAATAATTATTTTCTCTTTTCCAAAAAAATTGTAATACATATTTTTGGTTAATTGTAACAGTTGCTGAAACTTGAAGATAGACCAGAAACAGCTGAAGTCAAGTTTGCACAGTCATATGCAGCATCAGTAAAAAAATTACATAGTCTGAATTTAGGTACTGCTAAGGCTGTTACCATGCCAACTAAGCCTGGTCAGCTCAGTATGAAGGCTTTGGGTTCAGTAGCAGCAGCAGGAGTTGCCACAGTTTCTGTATCAAGTGTTGCAGATGAACTATTAGCCCTTCCCAGGCTTCCCACAGTTCCACATCCAAAATGCCAGGTCGTCCATACATCTAGACTGCATAAATGTTTTCAACAAGAAAACTGTGCACCAATGATTTTGTTTGATTTATTGTGCTCAGGGTGTAGGTCATGGGAAATGTGCAATAATATGATAGATGCCATCAAATCCAGAAAGTGTACTGGAAAACCAGAAATAAAAAAATCTGGAAAATCTAACACAGAAAAGGGAGAGAAAGTGGCCAACAGACTAAAAGATGTTTGGGAAATAACAGACTATTTTGAAGCTCTGCTTCAACAAGGTGCTGTCCTTGATGGAAATTCAAAACAGTTTGGCATTAGAAATGTTTTGTCAACTTTTTATAAACACAGCATTCAAGCTCTTCTGAAGACAGCAACTGTTCCTTTATATCTTGATGATTGTACTCGGTATGCTAAACTTTTGTCAGATCTAAAACTTTCCATTGACAAAGTAGAACATGCATTTCTGTTCTCTGGTAAACTACCTGTGGAAGGATCAACACTGAAAATTTACAAGACTAGCCCACACTCAAGCCCATCATCAAAGGACAGTCCTACATCATTAAAATCTGAAAAACCAGTAATTCATCATGCTATGAAAGGACTAATTAGTGTACTCCAAAATGACACTCCGCCAGGAGGATTAATTTGTTTATTCATAAGGTAAGCGGCAGTGTTCATCTATTGCACTTTACATTGTATTACAGAACCTAAGGTCGCATGGGCTGTTGATAAAACAGTATCAAACATGGTGGAAGTTTTGTTAGTTGATTGAATTTGATGAAGTTTTCCTTAGTAGAAAATCAGTGTTGGGATTGATTTTTTGGCTTTTGACACCTATTTTTTGGTTGAATGAAGAAAAATTTTTTTAAAGCTTTGCACCAAGAGGAGCAAGCTTTTAGAGGAGGTATTTATGAAATATGAGAATGGAAATTTAGGGTGTAAATGTCAAGGAGATGGTAGCACATCTCAACAAGCAACTATCAAGTTTAAAATCAAGCAGTCTCCACAAGACCTTCATCAAGGATGGAGGTCCACTCCTCTATAAGACTTAAAAATTCCTTGAAAAAGTATATTTGTTAAATAACAGGTCAAATACAAAAATGATTATAGAAACAGTGAAAAGGATAAAAATGGCATTATGAATATGGTGTTAATAAGATATCAGACATTGCTGCCAATGGCTGTTCTTGTTTCTGAATTACCCAAAGGGCAATTTGAGTTTTTGTCTTAACTTTTTACATTTTCCTCTTCCTCTCTGAAATCACTGGACAGATGTCAGCCAGTTTTGCAGAATTGTTTAGCAGGTGGTTCTACC
Source organism: Geukensia demissa (assembly GCA_034783895.1). Taxonomy (NCBI): domain Eukaryota; kingdom Metazoa; phylum Mollusca; class Bivalvia; order Mytilida; family Mytilidae; genus Geukensia; species Geukensia demissa. The sequence continues at coordinate 10,584 of JARWCS010023780.1, forward strand.
AGATTTATGATTTGGTGCCAATCAGAAATTCAACATGGCCCACATGGCCAATTATGTATTCTGGTTGGTCCAAATTTCAAAAATCTTCTTATCCGAAACCACAAAGTGGATTGAATTGTTATTTTTCGGAAATGATTGTTGAATGGTCCTGTCCTTAATATGTAAATTATTTACCAGTCAGAAAATCAAAATTGTCGACACGATGCAACTTAGTTTATTATTGAATCTATTGGATTTCTCGTTTCTTCTTCTTTTATGAAACTAGAATTTCACATTTCATCTTCTTTTCTGAAACAACTGAACAGATTTCAACCTAAATTGGCAGAAATGTTAGGCAGGTGGTTGTTTACCAGGTTAATGTTTTTTGTGCCAAACAGAAATTTATCATTGCAGCCAGGACCAGTTATGTTTTCTGATTGGTCAAAATTTCATAAATCTTCTTGCCAAAAACCACGAAAGTGATTGTCAATGAATTGTTACTTTGCAGAAATGATGGTTAAGTATTAGTTTGTGAATTATTTGCTGATCAGATCTTCATGATGGCCACTGTGATTAAAAGCAATAGACGCCATTATGATAGATAGTTTATATTTTGCAAGGTGAGCAATTACAGGCTATATGGAGCCTCTGGTTTAAATGAAAGCAACTATTCTGTGGTTGCATTATATGGTGGGCCTGTTGTCATAGGCATCATCTATAAACAGTAAGATTTCCGTTTGATGTAAGCTTTTTATTTTTTTTAATCTGATTTTAAAAGTTTTTTTGACAGTGTTTTTTTCTTTGTTGTGTCCATGGCAAAGCCAACATAACAGGCTAAATGTACCCTGACCCATCTCTTACTGTTATTGAGGTATAAGAATCTGAAGAATGGCCCTGCCCTTATTTTTGAAACTTTTTAGATTTACAATCAATTGTAGACTTACAATTTTAAATGAAATTCATCACAGTTTCTTAATCCTAATTTTTGTACGAATTAGGATGTTGCATTCATGTTATAGAGAAATTAAGCATTTTCAATAGTTTTATATATGTTTAAAAAAAATTTGAAAACACTTATTTATTCACATTTGTTGTAGAAGTTCTACCAAAGAGAATGTGACAAACAGGGAATACCTGCAGAACTTGTATGATCACTTAAAAGGTTTAGCAATGGTTGTGGCAGAAAGTGAGGCCACTTCTAAAGGTAAACTGTTACTGTTATATTAGTAACTATTGTCACAGATAGACATATGTACAGAAACAACATAATGTTGTACTGTAGTGAGAAATATTTTGTGTTGCTGTAATTTGGTTAGTGTGTCAGAAATATAAACCATTGTCAATTCATTGAGTTTTTTATTGGTGATATCTATACCACCATGATTTTTGTTCCCCATATTAGACTATATTATGGGGTCCAGTCCTATTTTTTGGAGAAAAAAATTGTACTGAATTTTGAATTTAATTTTATCCGTGTATTTTTTAAAGGAAATGAATAATCAAAATAAAACAGTAAATTTCAATTTATATTCTGGTAAGTCAGGGTACAAAGAATCTAACACAACTTTATGTGATTATATCATGCTAAAGACTATTGGTATAGGAAGTATACTGTATTTACTCTTCACGTTTTATAAGTACCCCATTGTTTTTTTTTGTGTGACATATTTAAAGAAAGAATATGGAATATATGCAAGAAACATACAATCCACATTTTACTTAAGTTTAAAACAATTATTTGAAAACCATTTCTATGTATTAGAAAAGTTCTACACAATAAGAATATAAATTTAATGTGTTTAAAAGTAAATTTGTTACTTTTGTTATAACCCCCATTTTCAGAAATTTCTTAACTCTGAAAACATAAAAAATCCCTAACTTCACTTTATAAAATTCTTGCATTTTCTGATTCTATTAACTGCTCCTTTTCAAATGTTTTAAGTGCCTATAACAGTTTCTTATAAAAGTGAGTACAGTTATTAAACATTTTGGAATTGCTGATGAAGATCAGTTTGTGTAAAATATAAATAATGTTGAGTTAGTTTTCATAAATTAATTGTTTTACAGAAACCATGGTGATTCCTAAGAATTATTTTAAGATGTTAGACGAAGGACCGATCTCTACATTAGGAAGACTTATGTTTTCAAAGAAAATTCCACCATCAAGGTAACATCTTACTGTAAAAGTAGTAATGTTCACAGTGTTTTAATTTTGGCTTTATTCCCATACATGATTTTACATCACTATGAGATATGCAATATTAACAACATTAAGGCAGTGAACATGTATAAAAATATATTTCTGCAAAAATTGAAATTGACAAATACTAATACTTATACTGCATTTGATTTCCAGAACATATTGGTACACTTGGCTTTTGAAATATATGTATAGGGGAACATTGGAACCAAAAAAATGTCAAGATTGTGTTAGATTGCAAATACGCAATGTAAAAGCTATAAAAAAGTCAAATCTGAAAATACTTGCTCGGGGCAAAATACTTGAAAGTTGGAAATAAGGTTCTTTAAGTTTCTCCTCCATCACATAATTTTGTTAACATTGCTTTTCTATTTTCACTTCAAAACAGGTTGCATTCAACATCGCACATAATAAGGTTTGACAGTTACCTGCCAAAAGGCAGATGGTTCTTTTCTAGTACTCCGGCTTCCTCAATTAGTAAAACTGACTGCCACGATATGACTGAAATATTGTTGAAAATGACATTAATCCCCAATCAAACAAACACCTTGTTTTTAATTAAATTACCCAGTTAAATGTGTATCCATGATGCTGGGCAAAACAATCCTTGTAAATAAAAATGTATCTTGGTATTTGTTAAAATGGTAAGAATATATGAATGATATATATACTTCAAAAACTGCTGTTTTTTGTGTTGTATTTCAGACTAGAAAGAGTTGCTAAGAAACTGAGTTTGAATCTGAATCATATAATAGTACACAGTTGTTGTCCAAAGATTCCCAGTAAACAGCTTCCAGCACTGACATCAGGATTTACTCTTAATAGTATGTTCATTGTTTGTCATTATACATATTACTTTAAAACTGGTAAATTAAAACTCCTAAACTATGGAAAGTCTATTGTTTCAGAGTTTTAATCACAATGTATTTCTATAAACATCTGTTACCTATTAGATTACTGGTATTATCCAACCTTTGTTTCATTTCTAGATTAAATAACTAATCATCTACTATAAAAGAAAGGGGTGATTTTGGTATGACCCTCTTTTTTTGGCTTTACAAAATTAAGGGATTTTCAAATATTAACACAACATACCCCAAATCAACATAAGAACAGTACAATTGTTGCTTTTTGAAAAAATCAGACATGGTTTTGCATTTAAGTGCACCTGTACTAACTGATGATGTCATAAACATGGGCTAAATTCAAAATATATTGAAAATATCACTATTTTGGTGGAATTTCATCCAATTTTTGTTAAAATTAGTAATGGCAGCATTTGTGTTCCTTCAAAATATTTACGTGTATGATGTAACTAACAAATATACATAGCATATTAAAAAATTTAGTCTAAGCACTACTATCAGAGCCAAAAACTGGATAAAATAATACAATTTTTAACAAATTTCTTAAATTTACAATTTTAGACCAAGTTTGAGCTACTGCAACATGTTTTGACAAAAAATTTAACAAATTTCTTAAAATTTACAATGTTAGACCAAGTTTGAGCTATTGCAACATGTTTTGACAAAAAATTGATTGAATTGATTGAATCAATTAAATAGGATATTACATTTTGTAAATTTTGCATTATTTCTTAACTCATGTGTTATTTAATTTTGGGGCCAAATACGGGTCATACCAAACCTACTCCTTTCTTAGAGGAGTTGCAGTTTAATTTAACTATTTAAGTTTTTACATTAAACTATATATATACATGTATGATTGAACTTGGATAGCTCGAACTCAGAAGGCCTAAACACCATGGATGGCTAGAACTGGTGTCAAAGTCCCGACAATTTTCCCAATATTTTAAATAAAGTAACTCTTGTGTCTCCAACATCAACACCTCAAATAGTCCAATTTATAATCTGGTCCCTAAAATAAATAAGTAGTTTTTACCATCCAAAACTTGAACTTCATATTTGCACATGTGTCAAAGCTTTCAATACCCAAGCCAGAAAATATGTGAAAAGTAAAGTCGATTTTCGATTAAATACAGGTTTTCTCCCAACCACCAGAACTTTGTTACTATCCAGAGCAGAACAATATCAATAGTAAGTGTGCTGCAAGATTTGTTTGTAATATTGCAGAGTTTACAGTAAAAGGAGCTCACAGGCTGATGAATGTCATAGAACAGCACCAGCAAAGCAGTACACCCTGTTATAACCCAGAAACTTTAGTTAGAGAAATCATGACTAAACTTGTGTATCTCATGAAAGGTTGGTAAATATTCTTTCAGGAAACATTACTGATGAAAACAGTTCCACTCATATTTATCATATTCACTCTGTCATTTTAGTAACTTATTGGTTTAATATTATATTAAGTGAAAATATAAGATTTTTCCAGTGAAATTAGATAGAAATTCTTGTTGATACATTGAACTGAAAACGCATAAAAGTTGACACGTTAGTAAGGAAATGTATCATGGAATAATCATCAATGTTTGCAGTAAAAATGACTGTGGTAGGTGCCAGTTTTGATTGTTATTTGCGTTATTCTAACTCAAGAGATAACTCTTATTACATGATTGTTGAATTGATTTGAACATCTACCTTTATGTTTTTACAGAAACTGCCAAACAAAACAACCCAAAGGGATTATTTGAAATTTCAAGTGCCAAAATGTTGATAAAAACAACAGAATTTGCTGACATCATAACTAGTACAGAGAAATTACAGAGAGTTGATTTACTCAAGTTAAGTTCCAAAGAGGAGAAAGTGTCATTTTTTGGAAACTTACAAAATCTCATGTTGATCCACATGTACTTATATCTGATTGCGGATGAAGAAATGAGGAAGGTTTGTAATAGGGCTGTTAAACAATAGGGGTAGATTGAACCAATAGTCAGCTCTTTTGAAATTTCCATTTTAGATGGGTTTTGAAAATCTACTGTTGTAATGTAGGTTTTTACAGAAACCTCTTTGGGGTTAGGGTGCTTTCTTGGTAATTATGTACATTATGGTATTTTATGATATTTAGACTTTAAATGTAATATTTTTAAATATTATACAATCTAATTTATCACTTATTGAAGACTCGTGTGCTACACATATATTTCATTAGCATGAGCACAATTGCTACACATATATTTCATTAGCATGAGCACAATTTCTACACATATATTTCATTAGCATGAGCACAATTGCTACACATATATTTCATTAGCATGAGCACAATTGCTACACATATATTTCATTAGCATACATGCACATAGATAAGAAACCACCAAAAATATTCATTCAGATCTTATAATTATATTTTATAAACAAACTCAGAAATAAGTAACCAAACAGAGTGTTTTAATATGACAGTATATTCAACTGAAAATTGAGTTGCTATGTCTTAGTTGTTAGACAAAGACATAAGAAGCTTCAAATTAAAAGGTCACATGTTCATTTCTACACCAATCATTACACAGAAAATTTTATGTAATATTATGGATGTTTCCATATTGTGAATTTAATGTAAATTATTATCTTCAGGAAGAAGACTCCAATACAGATAAACCTTATATTAATTTCACAGACATGACAGTGTTAGATCAGCTGTTACATTTGAACATGTTTTGTTATAATATTGGTCAGATGGATGTTGTAAGGTAACATAAATAGTTTGGTTAAAGTTAGATTGCAAGCTAAACAAATACATAAGACAATGTTTTTGTCTCGCCTGCGACAAAGTCGCGAAAGCGAGACATAGGTGTTACTTTCCGGCGGTGACGGCAGCGGTGGTGGCGGCGGCGTTGTTAGTTTTTTGAAAGCTCTATATCTCTGTAAGTATTAATGATGGGATAACCATAATTAGTGTGCTTATAGTTCGTGATATGAAATTATCGACTAACCACATGACCTTGGTCCTTGACCTAATTTGCATGGTTCAGTGACTCTTAAATCTCCAGCCACAAGTTTTCATGCTTAGGTCAGTTTCTCAGTAACTATATATGGTAGGTCAATAATATTGGGTAGGCTTATGCATCATTAGGAGTACATGTCAGTCTGACATATATCTTTTGTCCTTGACCTAATTTTCATGGTCCATTGAC
>JARWCS010023996.1:0-16807 GCA_034783895.1 Geukensia demissa
CTAATTCCTTAATCTGCACAAAACACTCTTATCCCTTCTTTTTATTTGTGATTCAAAACATTATGTGAACAATAAGTTCACCGGCTATCCACGACTCATCCTTACCAACATCTAAAAAACAAAAACCAGGATGAGTTCAAGTGCTCCGAAAGGGTAAGCAACTCCTGCTCTACTAGTGACACCCGTCGTGTTACTCAGTAGTCAACGCCAGTGTATAGTCGCAATAGATGTTAGTCACATCCGTAATTACCTTTATGAATTGATCAATATTAGACGTAATTTTAAATTTATCAATTAAAAGCGTTTTTTATTTATGTTATTTTGCCATAAAAATATAAAAAAACTACCAAAAGTGTTTAAATATCAAGGTTTCGTAATGCTGCCAATACAAAAGAATTATGAACTATATAACTGCGTTAAACAACTGCCATTATATATTAGGCATCATAAAAGCCCAAAGAACATATTCTTATTTTTAATCTCCGAGACGAGAAAAGGTCTATCCCTTCCCATGGGTGTTTAATCTCATCTACACAAATGCCAGCTATGGAAAGCTAAGAAATCAATTATATGTGCTAGATAGTGTTATTTCCTTGAAAAGGTTTATCTGTCACATATTCAGTGTGTTAGCAGCTAAGAAAGTCCGGATTTCTTCATAAATTTTTTGACAAATAGTGGATTTAGATATGATAGATTTTCCAAAATACAGTTTTTACTGACTAAGAATGTTTTTATTCCAAGAATTTATTTAAACATATTCAGGTTTTAGAAATACAGATGCCCATTTTTAAGAAATTTTACCTGTTCCTATTAATCTATCAGTAATAAACCCCCACTGTCAAACATCTAAGAGAAAATCTGGAATTGTGTAGCTTTTAACGCTCTAAATATGTAATACATAAATATGTCCTTCAAGTTAATCTTTTTAAGATATATTTAATTAAGAAAAGGGAAATGTGATACATGTATGATTGTCCATGCAGCAGTCATAAAAAGTATAAATTATAAACATTTACAGGTTGCACAGTTGCCTGACTTTTTCTTCACCAAAAACTAAGGACAAATTGTGAAAAATAATGTATATAATAGAAAAAAGAGAAATTGTGGCCGAATGTAAACAATGACCACTCTATGGAAACAGATGCAAAACGATTGTTTCCATGTGCTAAAACTGACTCTACCCTTTTATTCTTTGTAACAAATAAATTTACCTGTTTTATGATGATCCGTCTATTTGTCGTGCATTTGTCGTCTGCTTTTGCTGAAACGCTGTACATTGACCCGCAGATTGTAATCGGCATTTTAAATTTACAAAATAAGAAATCTGAAAGTTCATTTTTGTGTCGAAAGAGATATAACAACAATGGATAAAAAGATTGAACAGGCTAAAAAGTTTCGAAAAATTAAGGATGAATCATGGCACAATTTTGCAAAATGTTTATTTAAAATGTTATTGTATGTCCATAGCATCGAAATTATTTAAAACTGCATGGTGTTCTAAAAAGTGTCCTGTGAGCCGATACACCAGTTTTATGCTTGTTTAGATTTTAAATATGAAAATAAATAAAAATACAAGTTGATAAAAATGGATATCTAACTAACCTACCGCCTAAATGTTCTTAAACGCAGTTATATTTGCTATTAAATACTTATCACACACTTATGTAAGATAAGGATAGTTACTGTCTGGCATATATTCTATATTCTTCTTTTAATAATAATTCCTAAAATCTAATTTAAAGTCTAATTTCTAAATTTATGACTGTACAAAATATTAGGGATTTTTATTCTGTTATAATTACATTATTAATTTTTTAAACTTTAAAGTAACGACGTCATTTTTTGTGTTTACTGTTGCTGAAAAGAGAATTAAGTATACCTTTCTTGAATGAATAACTTTCATTTAATTGGTAAATGCTTCACTTATAATTGTGCAAATGGCGATATTTCCTTATTACATACTTCAATCAAATGAAATTTTTCGTGCTTGCAGTTTGCATGATCAGACAAGGAAATTATGAACATGTCATTTAAATCTCTTATCCTTAGGTAAGTGTATTATCTCTTCTTAAAATATAATTGTAACGTTTAAGGAAGTTATGATATGCACTTGTTACAGATGCTTTAGTAATAAAACGAAAAAAATGGTTTCAAAATGTAAAAAAAATATGAAGAAAGCTGTGTCCTGATAATTTTCCGGGGAAATATTGGTTTCACTATGAATCATAAGTACAGAAAAATAATAATTTAATGATATCAGTTCCGTTGCAGGCTGGCAAGGGACTTTGAATATTTTGTTTGTTAACGCAACTGGTTGATTTCAAATCCAAAAAACTAAAAAACCGAACACGTCTTAGAGGGTAATAAATTAGAATTAAATATGTGTTCTACCAAAAGTGATCTTTTTTCTAGAAAGGAAAATTTGTTATGTCATAGGTCATCTGAGTAAAAAAACCATGGCCACCGTTTCCAGAAAAGAACGCGCAAACTTCTTGCTGAAAAATCCCACTCAACAAAAAACATACAGAAATCAGAGACGTGGTTAGAGAAGATATGAATCTGAGATGATGCGTAAATTTTTTCTCGGTCAATTTAGATTGACCACATCTCCAGAGCAGTCGGAAGTTTTCGTCCAAATCTTTTATTTACGGTGTTTTACATGTTTCTATTAATTCCAAAGAATGAAAATGTATGGTATATATGGAAATTAATGTATGACTTTTCTCAAAAATACAAACCTTGAAGTCAAATGACTATAGTTATTTTAAAATATGAAGTACGTAGTTTAAAAACATATTTAGATTTACAGCGTTTTACTTTTATAAATATAAGTGCATGATTTCTATTTGGACTGCTACTGTAATTCAGTATAATAAAAAATCAACACTTTACATTTCTTACAACATGCGAATGTGTCTAATATAAAAGAAGGGAACAATTACCAATGTTCAATATTATATGGTTAATTTCGGTATGCTTTGCGCTCATTTCAAGGATTAACCTCTCATCATTAGTATCAGAATAAAAAGAAAAGAGGTCCGAAATCCAAAAATAGTAAACGAAATATTCATATCTAAACTAATTCAAAATAGGAAGCTAAATTCGATGGTATGAATAGTGCAATACATTTAAAAGCTTTTCCGTTTAGTTAAACAAATGCAGCAAATTTTTGTAAAACATTGTTTGATCGTTTTCATGCCAGACAAGTGTGCCAGCTGGTCCGGGGAATACTCTCGAGAACCTCTGGTCCATCAGCAGAGGCATCAACCCAGTAAATTACTAATGTTAAATTAATATGGGGAACCTAAGGATAAGAGGTAAAATTCTGTTAAATTGCATGAATTGCTTCATTGTTGAAAAGGACTACCTTAATGTGAATTTCATGTCGCAATCATTTAACGAAATAATAGGCAAATATTTGACGAGTATTTTTATAATATATCGATTAAAAATGAATGTTATTTTATATTTTTCTATGTTAGAATGACAAACATTTTCATAATATGCCAGGAAAACCAAAATGTTAATCTATCATAGAAAGTCATTCTAAAGTCACAAACACTCATAGTTTCTTGCATTATTTAGTGGTTCTAGGGGCAACGGTTTGAATGTATTCGTTGTGAAAATGTTATTTTACCATATATTTTAACCCAATATTATTTTCAGCTAAAATGAAATCTAACTTATTTTAGTTGTTCTTTTTCCCAGTTCAGCCCGATGTTACTAAATATACCACAGACTTAAATCTTGCAGTCAATAGACCGAATAGACCATGACCAACAGTACAAAAGAAAAGACAAAGATTAGTAAAAAAACGCTGAACAGAACGATAAAGTTTGACAAACGAAAGAAGGCTCAGGTGTTTTGGAAGGCTAAGCAGCTTTAGTTAAACCACCGTTTTACTCAGTACACACAGTGATCTAAGTCGAAGGTTAGTTAAAAACACAAGTGATATTATTGGTAAAGGAACAGAGTCGAACACGAGAGTGGGAAGATATCCGCTCTCATTTGTGAGATTGACATACTGTGAAAACGACCTAAAAACTTCCAAGGTAACAATGTAATTATTTTATTATAAATTCCTGGTTGTGTCCTTTCTTGTTAGCAGCAGTCCTCTATCAAGGTATCTCTGATTGAACGCAGAGGCTCTTGAATACCGTATCATCTGAAAAATATATGTTAAATACGCAGAGCGGCCGGAATGAAATCAAGATAACCGAAATATCAAAGATTACAGACACTTTTTGCATGTTTCGTATAACATGAGATGCTGAAAGTTTGTTTACTAGCTAAATGGATAACAATGTGCTTAGGTAAAGGATTATAACCTACTGGTGGGTAAGGCAATCACCTTATTTTGGCGTTATTCTTGTAAGCTTGTATGGCAAAAAATAGAAAAGAAATTTGCTAAGTTAACTTAGTTCACGTTATATTAAAAATAGAAGAAATGATGTGATTAATTCAACATTTGCGATTTTGTATGTTAAAATACAGATATACCAGTATTGAATAAGGATCAAACCTCGTCAAGCAAAACATACGTAATTGAAACCAAAAGGTGGGACTAATAAGGAGACAAGTCCTGAAATACGACAATCTGGAGAACAAGAACCCGATGGAATATAACACATATTATGCTGCAAAATGACGAACATATATCTATGAACAATTCGGACAACATAAAAAACTGTTTATGAACTCGAGACCGGTAAGCAGTTCCGACACCAACAGCATTTTCACTTTTTCTATCCGATGATAGTATTCCAGAGTATTGGTGAAGGCTAAAGATAATTTGTTAAGTTAAGGATTATAACCTAATGGTGGGTAAAGTAAACAACTTATTTTGGAGTTATCCTTATACTCCTCAGGAGAATACCTATCTTCATTTGGTAGATAGATATTCTACATCAGCCAGCAAGATTGTTAGTTCGACTGTTTAATTTCTGTTGTGATGAATTCAGTGTACATATATATTTAGTATAAAAACAGCATTACCAAGCGAGCGAAGCGAGCTCTTTTTTGTAGAAATTGGTAAAAATGAATGATTGCTTCCCACTATGATGATGCCAAATAACTTTCGTCAACATGGCGGAATCTTGCGAGATTACAAACAAAATCAAAAACGTTGTCGGAATTGACAAGACCCTGATGCAGAGGGCACAATTTCTACTACTTTGCCCGCTTTCTTAAGGTTGCATCTTTCTCATATTAGTTAAAGAATGCAAAGCATTGTACAGATTGCAAATTTAAATGATCGATAGCATGTAGGATAAATATGACACTTAGCACCTGAACTCACCCTGGTTTTGGTAGGGTTCGTGTTACTCCAGATTTAGTTTTCAGTGTAGTGTTGTGTATTCTATGTTTGTCTTTCGTTTCATTTTGTTGGCCATGGTGTTGTCTGTCTTCCGACTTAACGATTTCTGTCTGCCCCTTCGGTATCTTCGAATTCCATAAACTTGTTTTAAAATAACTTACGTAAGTAATTGTTCGGCCCACATTTCTATGTCAACTTCAGAGGTCTACATAAAATTTTAAAAAATTAGTTGTTATTAATACACTTGAAAGCATTAAAAAAACAACTGTTGAACATTCTTTTAAACTATATACTAGTCTTTAAAACGTGCAATTAATTTTAAAAATCAATTTTTATTAACACTGCATATGACATAGTATAACAGGTTTTGTTGTTCTCTTTTTACTTTTCAACTTATCTTTACTGCTTATATAAAATGATGTGAAATAATATGAGAACTAAAGGAATATTTTTTCTGTCAACCAAAAAAGGACGACTGGCTTTGAAATTTGTTACCTTATTAAAATGAATTGTTTGTGTCTCTTTATCCTGGTACGGTAACTTTGTCAGACTGATGATTTTTGTTCCTATCGTCTCATCTATAGTATAATTAGCATCAACCAATGATATTTCTGAAATAAACATATTACTACAAAGAACGGTTTATATTCATATAATTTGTCCCTAGTTTCTACTTACTTTTAAATATGAAACAAATGAAACAAGTATTCCTCAGTACTCATATATACGCATTATACTGATAACATTTCTGAACGAATTGGTCATGTTTTCGTGGGCAAAAGTGTGTCAGTGTTCCAACAAATCCATTGATTGAAGGATAAAGGACGCTTTGTGCCACTACGAGCACCCTCCTACCTTGGAAACCAAAAACCATCCTCTATTCTTTTGCTATATATGTAGACAGTATGAATTACCTGTCTACCCATAGCTTTATGTTTACATGAATTATATATTACATTCAAACATCTTTTTTTTTTTATCAAAAAATCAATTCCATGCTTCAGATCTTATAACAATTTAATGTAAATTTAAGTCCACATAAAAAAAAATTAACGGGGAAATTAGCGTGAATTTTTACGATGAAATTATGTTGATTTCATGTGAAAATATCTCAAACAAAACTTGCTTGTAACAATTGCATTCAAGAATATTTTGATGCAATTCGCTGATTCATAACTTGCTTTGGTTGGCCTCATTGGTCAAAACATCAGAGATTACATTAAGCTTGTACGATACAAAATACAAGAAAGAAAGTTGAAGTTTTCAATTAGTTTATTTTGTTTGGCGGTATAATTTGCTGGACCATTGTGTTTTTACAAGTTATCTACCTACCCAACTCGTTTGGTTCCCGTGGGTCAATGTAAAACTTGAACGTTTCATTCCACACTGGGTTAACATCGTTATCTTTTGTTGTGGTTTTCTGGAAACAGTTTGGTGCTGTTTTGATGTATAACGATACAAAAGGATCTGGTGTGTCCACTGCGAATGAATTAAAGGTTGTTACAGAAAATGAGCAAATATTGTAAGCATGAATTACAAATTAAACTATAAATATACAATAGGAGATGTGACATAATTGTCCATGAGACAGCGATACACCAAAAAACTTATACAGGCTTTTTCATGTAAGTCTGTTCATTTCATTCTTTAATTACTATTGCTTTTCATCTTTTTAAATTTTCGTTCACATGCATTTGCGTCTTCAATTGTTACCCAATTAGCCTTTAAAATACTCTTTCCATAGAGAGAACATGCAATAGGCATGTCGTACACCAGCATTGGGATTCCATACCATTATCCCTCCCCTTTCTAAAAATAAAAAAAAACATTAAAGTCTGGATCCCAACTGTTTGACATCAAACGTCATCATAGTTTGACTATTGGTCAGATTTATAGTTCAAAATAACCCACTCTATGGGCCTGTTCATATTACAAAAGTTAATCCGGATTAACTCAGGTAAATGTGGATTAAGTCGCATTGCGTTCACAATAGGTTTTTATTTAATCAGGATAAACTTAATCCCCATTAAGTTATTTCGGATCAAGTTAATCCGATTTAAATTGTATGTAGTGTAAACGCAAAACATGGATAAAATCTGACGTCATAACTAGTAAAGTTACCTATGGTCTATGGATTTCAACGTTTCAATCTTAATCCGGATTAAAATAAGCCATGTACCCAACGATAGTTTGAACGCAACATGTTACCTGTAACTTGGCTTAAGTTGATCCGGATCAAGTTAATCCGTATTAAGTTAAGCCTAGTGTGAACAGGCTCTAAATCATCCTGGTAAAGGACCTGCATATTTTTAAAAAAAAAAGACATGCTGTTTAGTCAAAGATTTTCTAGTGCCCATTAATATGACTGTCTTTTTTCTGATTTCTTGCGATCAAAATTTTTATTAATTTAACGGCATACAACATAATGCACTTAGTTACTAAATCTTGTTTCATAATACGTTGTCGTTTTATTTATGTCGAATTTTAACAATTCTATCAACGTTCTTAATCGCAATGACTGGCTGAATTTTTTGGAAATCTCGTTCAATATTTCAATCTGATTGAAACTGCAAATCTGGCTCAATAATATTTCAATAATTTCTAAAATGTCTGAAAGTTTTAAACTCTACTTACTAAGATCTGCAGCCCATCCTTTAGTAATATTATATCCTCTAATAACTTTGATATGTAAAACTGCACATGGAATATGAGATACCTATAATTAAAGGCAGATATTACTAAATTACCGGTAGCTCGAATACAAAAAAGACCAAAATGTTAATCGAAGGGCAAAGTCCAGAGAAGAGTAATTTTGTGCCTAGTCCACAAAGACAAGAAAATCTAAATACGTTTGGACTCCTTTACGAAACAGGATTAGGACTAGGTGTTCCGGAATGGTGATAACCTTCTGCCTCTCCAGCAATTCCTGATATCCAATCCGGGATTTCTTAATTTCTAATTCGGGTTTATACCACCTTAGTTTATCTCTCAAGATGCTAGCTTTTTTCCAAGCCCTCCGCTATCTCTGTCTCAACAAAATAAAACATATTTGATTTTAAAAGGTAAAGTTTATAAAGAATATTCGAAACTTCTTCACTGGAACTTGCCGCCCAAATCACTTGAGACCCAAATCGTATGATGCTGTCAACATTAAAATGAAAGATCATTTAAGTATTGATTTGAAGTCAATGAAATTTTATATTATAATGATATTATAATTTAATTAATCGCTTATAAAATACGGAATGAAAAGGAATATGAAATCCGACTGAATTAAGAAAAAGTGCTGTCTGTCAATACTGATGGCAATTATAAACAAACTTTTACATGTTACTTTTTAAACTGCCTTAGTCAGTGCAAATAGTTATGCAGTCTATTTCTGATCTTAATTTATGCTTAGCAATCCTCCATCTTCTGTGACTGCCACTGCTGTTATGGTAAGCGGGCTCTTCTTAAGTGCGGAAGGTCATGGGTTCGATCACACCAAAGACATATAAGTTAGTATATGTTGCGTCCCTGCACTGCACGCAGCATTGAGGAGTAATAACAAAGACTGATCGGCCCAGTGTCAGAACAATGTTAAAGTGACATGCCTTCCTGTGGACTGCTGCTTTCGTTGGTTGACTAGCAACGTTAAAACCCGGTAGAGACTGTCGGTCTAATTCAAAGCAGTGTTGATTTCATCAACATTCATTAATATGCTCTCGTTCCTAATATGCATGGAATATGATTGACGTAAAGCAAAATTCAATCAATTAACATCATTAATGCATCGTCTGTAACGGATCACCAAGAAAAATATAAGAAAGTTCCACTGATATTATAATTATGCAGTATTTAACTTTGGACATCGATAAAAAACCGAAAAAGTTGATTTCTAAATTATTAACAAGTAATTGCAAATAAAGCACAGAGATAATATCTGTAATAATTTTATTTTTGTCTCAACTTGCATTGTTCTACTTTAAAATTTAAATTCATGGCAAAAACAATTATAGCGTAAATTCATACATACCTCAAAAACCTGGAAAGGGTCGAAGCTGCAAATTTAAATTCAAATATGATATCATTATTAAAATACGCATACAACATAACCTTATGTATTATATGGAATATGCAAATATAGAATTCATTTTGATTTTATATTGATACAACAACATATTTGCGTTTCCATTAGTTTTTTCAAAATTATATTGACTGAATTCTAGATAAGATTTTTTAATTGTATGATGTCATTCATTTTATGTACGGAATTGCGATTTTTATGTACTTAGTCAGTAGCAACAATTAATTGATTCGAAAAGCACACAAAGGACAGTTATTTACTTATATTTGAAATTATTTCCGATATTGATTTCCGGTGGGTTTTTTCAAACACTAGGGTTAATTCTGCATGTATAACATTGGTTCTGTCAGCAGTTATTATCTCGCCCAAGTGTTCCAAACATTTTATCCAATCAAAAAGTCAATTACCACAATGCCGGTAAAAATATGGAGAACTATTGACCGGTCAAATGTAATACACGTGGATTGTAAAAAAGGAATTTATTTAATTTCTATTTCCAAATTTTAAACAGAGGTATAAAAACAACTACTATTTATTAACATATACAACACAGAGCTAACTAGGAGTTATATAAATGTATAAGCTGGCATACAGATAATGATATTGTGCCGATGACGCAATCTTGCGCGCAAACGCAAACTTTTTCGATTAAACTTGAATTATATTGCACAATATATTGCAAATACGCAATTTTTTGTGCTTGACGTTATGTCGCTTCCGTCTCCATATACACGTACAAAGGTATTAATTAGGACTTCGAACTATATTTTCGTGGTAGGAAATATGTGCAGAAAAATTGTATGAACAAAGATTTTTGTCAAAATTCAATGTGAAGTGCACTTGCAAAATTAGACATAGCTTGAAATTTGAAATTAAACAATTATGGGAAAGTTATTGGCTGTTTTCAATAATAATTTGGTTGAATGTACATAAAACCATAAACTTATCGGGAAAAAAATCTCAATTTTTTTTCTCAAACTTTGTAGGGGGATGTTAAGACCAATATTAACAAAGGAAGTATACCAGCACTGAGATAGATAAATCCATTTCTAGTTCTTCGGATTTTGTGTGATAAAAATAGGTGCGAGCGGGCGAATTTTTTGTTTTAATCTTTTTCTTGAAATAGCAAAACATTGGAGCGGAACCTCAACAATTGATGCAAAAACAACAGTTTTAAAAAATTTTCCTTAATTTTTGTATTATTGTAGGAGCGAGCGAGCCAATTTTTATTTTTACATCTAGCCAGGTTACGTAGAAATTGTAGTAGTCTTAAAAGCGATTTAAGGTGTAATATTATTGATACATGTTATTGTGACTGTGGTAATAATATAGAAACAGTTGAACATTTCTTTTTAGTATGTCCATTGTATATTGTTCAGAGGGAAAACTTGTTACAGGGAATGCGTAATTTAAATTTTGAAATATCAGTAGAAAATATTCTTTTTGGAAATAGTGATTTGAATACTGATAATAATTGATGATTATTCTTGTTGGTCCAAAAATTTATTTTAGATTCAAAAAGATTTGACTGATATATTTCTTAATATTGAGTGTATACGGCGATGGACAGCTGCGACTTACCCCCTTCCCTTTTCTCATGTTATAATACTGTCCTTATCATGCTATGTTGTTTTTTCACAAAATAGTCATTTGTTTATTTGCTAACGTACATGCAATATATTGTCTTTATAATTTGTATGTATAGAGGAGAAGACTTTATAAGTTGTAAACTTGTCTCCAATTGTCATTAATGTTTAGACAATAAAATATGTTTAAAGTACCGACCAGTCCCAACGTCCTGTTTACATTTCCTCAACATCGAATATTTTGTTTGTTTGTTTGTATGAGAATAATAATGTTACATATTAATCAGAGAACGTCAGTGAAAATATATTAAATATAGATGTTAAGTGTTGAACATATTTGAAAACTTACCCCTTCAACTGATCAAAGTATACGATTCAAAACTATATTACATTATTTCATAGATCTTAGTTACAATCTGCCGGAAACCATTTTGAAATGTAAATGAGGCCATGGTGGTCATTTTTCAAAACGAGTTGTCGCGCTTGGTGCAGAGGCTACAGTTCACCTCACATCTCTATGGGACTAATTATTTTTATCCCCAGAAAATGTTATTAATGAAAAAACTTGTAAACATTAAATTTTTAGAGCGCATTTGTGATTTGGGGGCCTTTCATACCTCCATGGGATATTTTTAACCATTTTTATATTAAACTGAGACAACTATAACACAATGTGTAATTGTAGTTTCAGTTTTCAAACGTATCATAAAGTAGACTTGTTTAGTGTCATTTTGGTGTCAAGTTCTATATATTGCCCTAAAACATGTCTATATAGTTATATTGATCTTTGCGGTTTATTGTTTAGAGACCCTACCCCAACAGATAATTGAGAATAATCCAAGTTTTTTGTCTGTCAACTATCATATTTTTGCCTATATGACTTTATATACAGATTTTTTTAATACTCAATACATTTTATTACTTCGTTGTATTTTATTGCCCTAATAATGTTTCATTTGCCCGATATGGTGTTCAAATGACCAAAGTCTCGATATTTTAAATATACTTGGCGTACGTATGGTTTCATATATCGCTATAAGATGATATTTATTAAGTTATAGTATATAAATCTACAAGGCATAATGTAGGCATAATTTTTAGATAATATAGATTACCCTTTCATTCTAATATAAAGCATAATTTATCATGTAAACAGCATCGTTGAAAGAGCTATGGCCTCAATCTGTGAAACTAAGTCAGATTTCTGTTAAATTCCCGTAATTTATCATAGCAGTCTCATCATATACATATAATACATGTATTATACGCCTCTGATCTTATTCAGATATTCTAAATATGCTTGACATTTGAGTTCTTATATGGCTATAAACTAATATCAGTTAAATAATAGTATTTATAAGGCATCGAATGAGCCCAGTATGTCATTCATAAAGTGATTTTAAAAGGCAATTTATGGGAAAAGAGTACTCCTAACCAATTTTTTTAATGGTCAATTTGGTTTATTTACAAATAAAAAAATATTCTTAAAACTAACGATTTAACTATAAACCATCAATATCACAGACAAAGCAAACAAAAGATTTGTTCAAATAAAGTATCACAGATGGAATAAACATATACAAATTAAATCAGTTTATAAAACTCATACTAAAAAAAACAAATAAAAAGCTAAAAATAAGTGTTGGCCTATATTCGTGAATATAGACCAACATCTTTTAAATACTTTAAAAGTATGTCGCCAGCGACATTTGTAAATAAATCTTTAATGTCAGTGACTGTGTAGTACCGACGAATAATGTCGGATTTATCTACACTGTCAACTAAAAGATGTTTTTAAAATCATTTGCGAAAATACAAGCCATGTGTGAAAAAGAACATCCAAAATTGCTTTGAATATCATAAATCACTTTTCGATCCTAATATAAAGCATAATATACCATGTTAACACCATTGTTGTACGAATTTTGGACTCAATCTGTGAAAAATGGGTGATTAGTAGATTTCTGATTTCTATTAAATTTCCGTTATAACAGTTTTGTTAAGATTTGGAGGTTTCGCTGGTAAAAACAATACTCTTTATTTCAAATAAAATATAAATAGATAAATTGAAGTCAAAATATTCAAATTTTATTATATTAAATATATTTGTAGTGACCCAGGATATTCTTTTCACAGACAAAATATTTTTCTCGATAAAATGCAGTAAAAGAACATGATTTTTGAGCACACGAAGGTCAAAGACCAAAAGAAGTATTTAAGCAATTTTATATATATTAATTAATATCTCTTTAAGTAATTACTGTGTTTTGCTACATTAAACTGGTTTTCATATTAAAAAATAATCATTGCAGCGTGATATTTTTTCAACTTCTCTATATGTTTCATACCATTTTCTGATTTTGGGACAATACAAAGTACGTTAACAAAATCCAAATTCAACAAATAAGGTATCTGTCAAAAGGCTGAATGCATTGCCAGTTTAGCAGTTATGCAATAATGTTATTTGCATAAGCTATATCAATAGAAAACTCAAGAAATATGTCTCTGAAAGCATTAATTTGCAGTTTAGAACGTTAATAACTTTTAACCCCTCCCCTTGTCTCTACAGTATTTTGCTTATGTTGACTCTAGTTGTCTTTGTTCATTGTGACCATCTTAAATTGACAAAAGATAAATGAGCCTTGTAAACAGTACTTTTGCAAACTGCAATAAAAGCTGCTTCTTTAATAGCTTTCGATCAAAATTTTCAATAATGAAGCTTAAGAACATCTTCATGTCAAGGAAAATAACAAAAAGCAATAGACCCTTTGCAAAGACTTCAAATTATTGATTGGAGTGTGACTTCCATAGTTTTGCGTTAATCTGAAAAGGGCAATTCATGCAAGTCTTTGCTTGCATCAGGCTGATTTCTGTATGACAGGGCTCATATTCTATCTTCATATTTCCGTACTCCGTAATTAATTGACTAATTTTGAGAAAATTTCGCATTAATAATTTTATAAATTTGTTAACAATTATACAATGAATTTTGTTTTTTTGTTTTATGAAGGATTTATATATTGTAGCGTGCCGCTAGTCTGTGTAAATGTGGCTCAATAGATCTCCAGTACTCTCCAACTGTCTATGTAAATTATACCTGAAAACTGACTCGTGGATCACTTTGAAAGAGGGGTGAAATACAGTGTGGACCAAAGAAATCACTTAACAAGGAAAAGGGAAAAGTATCCACGAATCCGTTTTAGTATTTTATTATGGTAGCGCCAAATCAGGTAGCGAAATTATCAAATCTAGTTGAAGTTTAATACTTTATTTAGTTTCAAAAACACAACATTTTGTCAACAATAACAATTATTAAACAGGTGGTCACTATGTATAAAGTAAATTAACGATTTTAATCACTGGGTAATGATACCTGTAATTAATTAAAACAATTATTAATGGTTTCGGAAACCTGCATCTTCCATGGTAGCTCTGATATAAGGTATAGAAGGGTTGGGGCAATAACAATTAATTACAAATTATATAGATAAAATATTGAAAATTTATATTACAACTTCAACAATAAGTTCTTGCATATTTCTTAGTCTCTACTAATTGTCCGTTAATTCTTATAGATAATTCATTTGTTATAAGTTATTCTATATTTGAGTGTGTTGTGCGCGTGTACTTTAGAAGTTTTATGCTAGTGACTTATTCCTACACGTTAACTTTATAGTAAAACTATAATGAAGCTATACTTTTGATGTAATAGTGTCGCCACAGTATTTTGGAGGCGATGGATACGGGAATACTTACCAACCTTGCAACAATGCAACAAATGGCATAAACAACAACAAAATATTAAAGCTGATGATGTCGTATTAATAGCAGATGACAATGTACCCATAGGACATTGGCCCCTAGGAAGAGTGGTTGATGTTGTTAAGAGTCGTGATGGTCCTGTCCGTAATTGTGTGGTCAAAACTAATCAGTCTCAATTATTAAGACCAATTACCAAACTTTTATTACTTGAATGTTTTATTTAGATTTTTAATGAAATTTGCAATTTTTGTTATAAGTTATAATGAAATTGTTGTAGAGAATTTCATGGTGGGGAGTGTAAAGTACAATTGTACTTAAAATTGAAAATTTAATATAAACATTGTTCTATTAGTATATCATAAATTACAATGTTGAATATGTATTTATTTAATTACTTTAGACGTTTTTATTAGTTCAAGGTTAGAACGGTGCAAAATTAATTTATACATTTACCTGTAGGTATTTGTGACGTTACGTTAATTGTGAGGTTAAATTGTTTGTGCTGCAGTTTGTAATTAAAGTCAGTGCATGCAACTTGTAGTTGTTATTCAGAGACCACTGGATTAACAGTTCTTGTAAATGTATTCTTATTTATTTCACTATCAAAACAGCAAAGATTTTCTTAAGTAAGCATGACAGAAAATACAATTAACCTGTCATTCACTTCAGCTGTTTTGTTTTGTACAATGATATAATTAATACATGTATAGGGAATTTTCAAATAGGAAAGGACATTGCTGGCTTTATTTGATGTTGAAATTGTCACATTTTCATCATATTGATCATATGACTACAAGTGTTATTTTCAACTAAAAATACTCAAACAACATCAGCAACAGTATTTAAACCCCTAATATTAGTTGATTGTGTAACTATGTTGCAACTGTTAAAGCGTATGATGAAAATTAATCGAATCTTTCATCAACCTTTGTCTAATATAATTCCTCAAGCTAAAGCTCTGGGGATTTATATTGGAGTTTCTAAGTGATGTGGGATATAATTTGGAAGAAACAGCAATATTATGTGCTATATTTAGATTTTTTTTTTGCATTCCATTATAAAAATTATCTATTTTACAATGATAATCAAAATTTAAAGTAGTAAAAAGTTTCACTGGTAAAAAAATACAGTTGAATCAAGACATAACTTACACTGAAAGTACCCAAAAACTGTTGTGCTCCAACTAGTAACAATACTGCAAGTGCTGCCAAGAAGACGTAAAGGAAAAATCTAAAAAAAATAAAAAAAATAAATAATTTGATATTAATACATATCTTATATGTAGTTCTTGTGAATGAAATTCATATGCACGCATTGCCAAACCAGTATTTACTTAATGTGACTAATTGTTTAAAAAAAAACCTATCGAGAGGATAAAATTCAATGAACATAGAATGATACCCTTGCCAAAGATTAAATTCCACCCAAAAAGTGAAAGCAAGTTACAATAATACTTTTAAGCAATGACAATCTATTTTAAGCTGCAAAGAGTTTTTAATTCTTTACAGGCATTTTACATAATAAAATTAGCCATTTGTTTGCGGGAAATGGCTGTTTGCATGTGCTAGCAGGAGACAGGAGTACACATTGTCAATGCTATGTAATAAGTAATTAAACCTGGATTAAATAACCAGCAAAAATGCTTGGAGGTGCACCTGAATGTTACTTTAAAAGTAATTCTTCTTTAATAAATTATGAGCGAGGGTCCGAATAAAAGAAATGTGCGCAATTATTTAAATCACTCTAGGTAAAACATTAGCGCTCCTGCAAAAAACAAAGATAGCCAACCCTCAACATAAAATCTCCATAGAGATATTCGATAATTGTATGTAAAATGCTATTACATAGTGTAAAACACAAACCGACAACTGTGGGATAATTCTTTCTTTAGATTTAAATTAAGTACAAACACTGAAACACTTATATCATTTAATAAAGCAAACTAGACTCTGGTGTTCTGCCTGAACAGATGCATACCCCCGTAAAATTGACTGTATACCCCCCCGCACTACCTACCAAAAATAACCTTAGAATAAGCCAAGATGAATAAGCTTTTAATTTGCGCATCCACATATT
>JARWCS010024212.1:0-16800 GCA_034783895.1 Geukensia demissa
CCACACTTACCCAAAAGATCTTTTGTCCACCTTTCACATTTCAACGTGCTGCGGTCGTATTATGTGCTTGCGAAGCATGGATCCAGGGCAAAAATGATTTTAAAATATTGCAATTCAAATATTAGTAAATTTCCCAGAAATCTGGAGATCAAATTTTATAAGAAGGTACATAAGGATAATATTGACTTCTAATCGGAAAATATACATCAATTACAAAGGACATCCTGATCTCAAAATATTGCAATAAAAATTTTGGTAAATTTTCTAGAAGACATGTCGAGGAGTTGGGGTGTATGGTTTAGTCCTCAATTTTATACACCTTTATTAGTAAAATGTCTTATAATTTCACTAGTTCAATACTTTGTTGTGCAGAAATAATCCATATAAAACACACTTTTTAAATTTTTATTTTATTTCAGTATTTTGTGAGCAAAAAGGTCATAACCAATATATCAAACTCATGAATATTCTACATAAAAAGAAGAGACAAACTTAACAAGACAAAAATCATTAGTACCTGTAAAATATTGTAAGGTCAGTTAATCCATCACCAATAATCTCTACTTTTTAAACATTTGTCAACATATGCCATTTTGTTTCAAGCAAACTAGTGATATATCATAATCATTAAATCCTTGTAATTCTTACAGACTGACATCAAAACCTAAAGTAATTTCCACAATTAGCAAAAGTTTATAGTTCTTACAGACTGCCTCTTATATCATGAGGTTCTGATGGTGAAACAATTGTATTCTTTCTTTGCCAAGGTTTATTTTTGCAATAGTATACCCAGTAATATTGTACATTCAAACTTAGGTAGCTCAAATTTGAAGGGACCGCCAAAATTTGTTATTAATACTGTCATTCAATTTTTTTCTAGTGTAAATGACTTAAACTCACCAATACTGTATACTCGGGTATAAATTTTCAACACAGTTATGATTTGAGATGAATGTTCTTTTGACAATATGAAAATTGAATGCCCAATAATAATTATATTTGTCATAAAATGATACAGCTAGCACTAGAAATATACATAAAAATTAAAGCTTCATTGGTCCCGTTTAAACCGTACAGTGGACAATTTTTTTTTAAAGGAGTACCTCCTAGCTGGTCATACCTAATCCAGTCTAAAAATTTATGTGTTTACAGATATTGTCTCAATAAGGGAGGATATCCAATAAATATTGTTTGAACTTGTCTCTGGTGGTCCATGTTTGGGAATGTGTTGAAACAAAACCTTTGGTATAAATGTCCCAGTACAAAAACAGAAATCTGTTAATCTATCATTAAGATACAACACTTTAATCTCCACAAATTAATGATAGCATTCACAATAAATGTAGTTTAGAATTTCATGGAATAAAATTTGAAATCTGAACCACAGCCAATTGTGTTGTAGAATCTTTAAAGGTATCAACATCCAAAATATAAATGCAATACAAATATTTTTAAATTACAAATATGGCACTTCCCCTCAATACAAGGTATTATATTAAATACAACACCAACAAGGACTACTAACATAATTTCATTAAAAGTAATGAAAATTAACTAGTATCACATACTTTAAAATGATGTAATAATTATTTACATAAATATGAGAAAACTATGAAAAATTCCTTTAAACATACACATATAGACACATTATAAACATCTTCCCACACTTAGTGTTCTGCTATTGACCCAGAGCTACTAGATGAAGTGGTCCTGAGACGAACATGTGCAGCATGGCGGGATGAAAAATCCTTCAGAAGGTCACTATTAAGTATCTGTGCAGCTGAAGGTCTATCCAGAGGATTATATGACAACAGCCAAGATATGTACATAGTCTGTAAAATTAGAAATAAAAATGTTATTTAAGGTATCAGCATAATAGGCTGGGTTGTTCCACACATTTATCTAGCAGACAAAACTTTTCTGCTTTATAAATCTTGTAGATTCTGTGCAACCAGTCCAGTGGTGAAAATTTATCTGCAGAACATTCAACAAAGTTTTGAACCAAAAGATACAGATTCTAATATTTAATAAACACCAAATATGGAATGGCATAATTGTCCATAAGATGAAATCTTAAATAAAAAATAAAAAATAAAATGAGCAAGTAATAACATTTTAATTGTTATTCTTCATCTGAAGATGGCAGTTAGGCAGTTAAGATTCTACAATAAGAAAAATGTTCATAAAGGATTGCAAGTTCATTTCAGCCCCTAGTACTGACTAATACTCTGTCAAGCTTTTCTGGAGTGTGATTTTTGGGCTTAATTAAATTATATGTTCGTTTCCACCTTTATAATTTTTTTAAATAAAAAGACAGAATTACCCCACGGTTAACGGTTCAGTACTCACATTGTGCAAAAGAGTTTTACATACTATTATCTGCCCCTGAATTTTTCTATGGGGATTTAACATTGAGGGTTGGCCATCTTTGTTTTTTGCGGGAGCACTGAAGTTAGACCTAGATAAAGTAATTTGAAAAATTGCGCTCATTTTTTCAGTTCGGACCCCCGCTTGTGATACTTAATAGAAGAATTACATTTAAAATTCCATTCAGGTGCACAATTATACATTTTTGCAAGTTATTAAGTACCAGTTAAATTACTTAATTATTACGCAGCGTTGACAATGTGTATTCCCGGTCCCGCGCTAGTGCGTGCAAATGACCACTTCCGGTAAAAAAATGGCTAATTTTATAATGTAAAATCCCTGTAGAGAATTAAAAACTTGGTGCTGCTTAAAATATATCATGATTGCTAAAAGGTATTATTGCAACTTATTTGCACTTTTTTCAATCTACAAAATAAACACTATTTTATAAGAATACGGTAGAAAGTTTTTCTTTCATTATCTTTTTACCCGTTCCAACAAACTCTGACAAAGAGTATAAACAGAATCCTTACTAAGAGTAATCAAGCTACATCTATTATGTCAATGCTTGTATTTGCAACAATATATTTGATCAAAATAATATCTGACCCACTATTAAAAACAGATAAACAGATAAACATTTTAACATAAACTGAGCTGCTTCGCAAGCACACCATGATATGACTGCAGCATGTTGACAAGGGAAAGATGCACAACTGAACATCTAGGTAAAACCTTATAATAATTTGAACAGAAACTGAGCTGCTTCACAAGTGCTGCATGTTGACATTGGAAAGTTACACAAATGAACATTTGCGTAAGTGTTGGCATGCTATTTTGCTCGACACAGTAATATAGCTGGATCAGTGATCATTTTGACCTTTTTTATCCGCAAGTAAATTTTGCTGCATTTTGCATAGGAAATAATTTTGATAAAAAGATCATCAAAATCAGATGAAAAATATAGGTTTTCAATATAACATGCTACATTTAAATGACTTATACTTTATAAACACTGTTGCCAACTGAATGTCAGCATAATAAACAATAATAGTATTGAAAGATAACAAACCTCTAATTTATGGGTGCTCTCAAATGTAGAAGGAAATTTTCGTCTTTTAACATCCAGCAGGGTTTTGACTCTCTCCATTTGTGTAGAGAAACAATAAAATAATTCAAACAGGATCATCCCCAATGAAAAAATGTCCACCTTTTGTCCATATGATTTACCACTAATCTGAAATCACAAACACAAGAGGGCTTTTATACTGAACTGTAATATTACATTTTGTTTCTATATTATGTCAATGTTGCATGTGTGATTTGGTTGTTTTGAAATTATTCCAAACACACAAAAATTTGTATGAATTCATGACAGGAAAAATGAAATTGAGTGCACACTTTTGCAATATCTTATGCTTTAAAAACATCAACAAAGATTTCAAACATACCTGTTCTGGGCTCATATACATCTGTGTACCAACTTGGGCAGTATGTCGCTTGTATGGGTTATCTTCTCCTGAATACAGTTCTAATTCTTGGTCTTCAAGTGCAGTCACAAGACCAAAGTCACCAATCTTAATTATACCATCCAAAGAGAAAAATATGTTGGAAGGCTAGAAAAATATCAAATGAACATTATTGACTATATTCTAAATTTTGTATTTTCCAACCTTAGCAACAAAATATGTTAGGTAATAATATGTGAATTACATCAATCCATATTAATGTAATGTTTCATCTCTAAATCCAACCTTCTCTTTGCATCTGACTATGTAAATTATTGTAATTTATGAAATTTTTCTACATAAAGGTTTTGCAATAAATATTTCTGTTTTTGGTTGTAGGTTTTATGCCCAATTTCACCCTAAAATCATTTTAAGAGGTTAGGGGTGCAGATGATGCAGTCAGCTTTGTCTCCATTTTCAACAATGTAAAAATTAATGAAATTTACATTTTTCATGAACTTGAATCCAATATTGTTCAATAAGAAATTGGCATTTTCTTATCAATATCGAAACAAGAGAACTAGGCCCCATTAACAACAAAACATTATGTGATTGTTAAGTAACAATTGTAAAAAGTATCCACTGTCGTTTAAATAACTCAGGCAGCCGATTATTGTTACCTTGCCTAATGTTACAGCAAAACTGATTAAAAACAGTTTCTCTGTGATTAAAGTAAAAATATGCAGATAATTTCAACACAGGTTTGCTGTTCCTTACCTAAAGTTTTCATATAAATATTTTTCATACACTATAACTTCCTAGTTGTAAATTTTGTTATTTTCTTTAAATTCTTTGAAATTTATACTTATTTTTCAATGATAAGACACTTCAACATTTAAATACAAAGAACTGAAATTTACCCAACGATGGTAAAAACTCATATGAACGTCATTGATCATGGCGTTTTTTACTTGGATGCTATAAAATAAGTCTCTGTGAATTATATATGCGAATAAGACTTTTTCTTGGGTTTTGGGGGTTGAAAATGCTCTGCCTATTACGTACAACTGCATATTTTCTACACCCAAAATAGCAAACATTGTTGTTGTTTGGAATAAACCATAAATCCATGGCCTAACATTCAACATACAACTTCTGTTAATTCAAATCTTCTAAAATATACCTTTAGATCTCTATGCATTAACCCCTGGCTGTGAACATATTCTACAGCACCAATGATCTGATCAAATATATCTAGCACCACACTTTTGTCTCGTTCACTACTGTTTGATATTAACCAATCTTTCAATGTTTCTCGTCGGCACAGCTGCATTTGTATAAATAAATAAAGTTTTGGTGAAGATGTTTTAGATTTTGTGGTTGATGTGTTACGTTCAGTATTGGAATGTATTTTACTGGAATTCGAGACTTTTGACCTTTTTGATCCAGAATTTGATATATCAATATGAAAGTCTTTGTTTTCCAATGATACGTTGTTACTATCATTGTAGTCATTTGTAAACACAATGTCACCACTATCACTTTTACTACTTCTCTCGGCACATCCTGAATCTTCAAACACAATGCTGAAAGAATTATTTTCATTGTCTTCATTGTTTTTGGCATTAGAAAATGGAATGTTATTAGAACAGCTGCCACTATCTTCACTATCATCAATTCTAAATTCAACATCCAATGATTCGTCATCCCAATTTTCATCTAAACCTCTCAATATATTGAACTGTGAGCTGTTTTCTCTAGAGAAGGAAACAGAATCTGTATGCACACTAAATTCCTGACTTCCTCCTGCTTTTTTAAATCTTGATATACTCTGATCCCATTGTGTATTGCCTCCAAATGGGTTCAGTAAATCAGTTTGTGGGGAAGGAGGCATTCTGATGGCTAGAGATCCTGTTCCTGCCTGTGTGACAGAATTGCATGGTGTTGGAGTAGTCAAACATTCACTGTAAAATATAAAGTACAAATAAGGATGAACATAAATGATTTCAAAATGTATATAGCTTTCAATTAAACTATTTATTTTAATTCTAAAATATTTGTAACAGTTCCTAAGAACCAGGTGCCTCTCACTACTATTGGTAACTGGGATGTGAAAAAAACATAAAGAGTAAAAAAATTATCTTAAGTTAATGTCAAGATATAGAAAATGAAAAGAAATTGTTCAAAAATTTTATTACAAATTTTTTCCAAATAATATATCAACTTAAAAGAGTTTCTTATATAGATCTGACAAAGCATCAAAGTAAAAAAAGTCTAAGTCCACTTATCTGTCAAAATACAGAAAACATTTGAATTAACAGATTTAAACAGAAATAATAAAATAAACCTGGATTATATATTTTGAACATAAAGAAGCATGTGAGCAAGTTTCTAAAAATAATTGCCAATTTGAAGTAAAAAAACCTTAAAACTTAGGGTTAACTAACACTTCAAATTTTACCCTTGATGATAACATTTAACATAAAGAAGTTTCGGAGGAAGTTTCATGATAATCTATGAATCTGTCAAAGCTATTCAAGTTGAAAATAAAACTTTAAGCTGAGGTTTAACCTCAAATGTAGATGTTGAAGATGTGAAAGTGACTACTATAAACTCTAGCCTTCAGCGACCAAAAAAAAAAGCAAACTATGAATGAAATTTACCAGTGACATATGCCCTATTTCAATTTCTCCAACTTATTTTTTAAGGTGATCAATAAAAGATTATCTTGATCAGATATTCATAAATTGACTGTCACAATTAATTTTTTGAAAATTACATACATGGTATTGAAAAAATAAAGATCTTTTGCTTGAAAGATGAAAATGTTGATAATGTTGTGTATATAATGTCAAACTGCACTTATCTGTGCCACTAAGCTGACATACAGCTTGTAAAAAATGGATCAGAAATTTATTTACAGTATGGATACATGTTGACTCTTGAAACAAACAACTTCCAAAAATTCTACTTAGCATTAAATGAATATCTATAATTACCTATCTTCAAACTTTTTATCCTGATCTTCCTGCCATCCAGGGGGAGGCGTCTCTAACCAGGCATTAAAATATCGAACTATTCCAGTATGTTCTAGCTTTGCCAATGCTTTTACTTCCCTCATCACTTTCTCTTTCGAACCCTCACTAAAATCAATGGCAATTTATTATTAAAAAAATCAATAAATACGATTCAATGCAATAATTTAGGGTATTGCACCAATATTGGTGAATATTTCAAATTTTGGCTGTAGCACTCCCTCCCCCCGCTCCAAATTGGATTTCATGAATCTGACCTGATTTAGTGGGGCCAAACAACCAATTGTCTGTGTTTTTAAATTTCACATTTCATGAGGAGTTATGAAAAATTAAAGGTGCAGATTTATAAATTGATGAATCTTAAAATTAACTGTAAAACCATAATACATATGAGAAATTGTGAAAAATTTAACACACTCGGGTAATGGGAAACTTTTTCACCTGAATAAAATTGAAAATGAGATATAATATATAACTTTAAAATTAAGAAGTTACAAAATTTATTGATTGCACATTAACAGCTAATATGTCAACAGAAACACTATTAACAAAATCTCATAATAATTCTCTAAAATCTAAAAAGTGTTTCCATCAGACTTTTCCCGAAGTTTTTTCTTTTTTTATAAAAACAAGAACTCAACAATCAGGAAATTATTATTAAGAATAAAGTCTACCTATGCAATGTAATCCTTTTGACAGCATAATTACAATCATCAACTTTGTTTTTGGCTTCAAATACAATACCAAATCCTCCTTTACCAAGCACCTGCATGTGATCAAAATCTGTCTTGTACCTACAAAGGAGAAATATAAAAAAATGTTGACAAAGACAATGTAACAAAGCCAAAAGTATACAAGGGCATTGTGAACAATGGCATCACATCCATTCGTTATAATTTGGCCCAGTGAACTTGTCCTTTTACCTTGAAAATCAAGAATTGCAAATTTTTCTAAAGACTAAGTATGAACTTTGTTTAGTCAAAAACCATTGAGGATGTAAGAAAGGATGACAAGACCATAATAAAGTTGGTGGTGAGATAATAAATAAATTACAAAGTGTACAATGCATTAATTTCTACTTCAAATATTTACAGATTCAATCAGGATTGTTTACATGTGTAACACTTAGGTGTTTATTTCCTTGAACAAAAAGACTGCAAAAACTGCATATATTATTTGGGGTGATTTACAGCTTTTCACAAGAAGTGGTATTCCACAATTGTTAAAGGCCTTGTGAAGACCTCTAGGTTTGTAACTTCCCTTTGTTTTTCTTTTGGTCAGAGTTCAATCTCTCTGAAATTTACCCCATATCTTTTCATTTTCATATATAAACCTTACATCAAGATAATCAAAATGATTAAATATCAAATGTAAATATAACAACAGATTACTCAGTTTGTTTTCAAATCACACAGAAAAGGTTGTTGTTTTTCTATGCACCCTGAAATTCCTTGTATATACAGTAACTTCGGAAATTATTGCGTGCATTTATTATTGCGATTTGTTAATCTTAGGCTATAATGTGAGTTCTATTATTGCCACTTCTTAAAATCTGTTGTGAAATACTACTAACAAAATCAGAAATGCAAATTTTAATTATTGCGATTCAAACCCTGTCGCAATTTTCGCAATAATTTCTGAATTTTCAGTACCTTGATATGTATTCTTCAGTTCTCTTATCTGTTGGTTCAGTAGTGTTGCCATTCACATCCTCCAAACAACTGTGTTTCTAAAATGAAATTTTTTATTTGGAATTGTTTTATAACCCTTATATTACTTGTCTGAAATTCAAGGTATGAGAATATAGTTTTAAAATCAATATGTTCATTATCATTATAAGAAAACATGTGTTGTCAAATAGACAAATTAAACAAACGATATGAAGCTGTACAGTTTACATCACCACAAAGTCATATGTATTTGTATTAATTTTGACATTTGATGAAATCAACATAATGTTTTAAAATATTTTTTTGTCTGTATCTAGTTGATGAAAATGCAGACACTGTCAAGGAAGGCATCTGGTTTACACATATTAATTGTCACCATTAAAACAATAGTAATTCTGACCTAAACTATTAACATACAGTTATTTAATGGCATTGAGGGAAATAGCCATTTTATTTTTCCTAAGGTTTGACTATTCTCTGGTGCTTAGCAGA
Source organism: Geukensia demissa (assembly GCA_034783895.1). Classification (NCBI taxonomy): domain Eukaryota; kingdom Metazoa; phylum Mollusca; class Bivalvia; order Mytilida; family Mytilidae; genus Geukensia; species Geukensia demissa. The sequence goes on from JARWCS010024212.1 coordinate 9,013, forward strand.
GGTAAATAGTCAAAGTCAAAGGAAATACAAAATAGGTATTCTCCAAATCACATTTAATAACTTTTTATTATTCTGAAAAACAACTAAGAAAAGAATCAATATTTTTTATATGTAGACATCAATGACCACTGGAGTATACTCTGTGTCTTTCGTTGAGTGTTGGAGATTCGAATGTCTGGTGACGTCACCGGTAAATAGTCATTGGAACTATTACTTGGTTAATAGTTTTTGAAACTGTTTACTGGCAAATTCAAATTGATGGAAAGATAGTAATTCTATCTTTTTTTAAATTTAGTATAGGGCACATATATACTGAAGTATAATAATTATTTCTGTTATTTGTACTCAAAATAGTATTTTTATTGACGCCTGCCTCGAATCAGTTATATCATTTTTTTTTTTAATTTACCTTCACAATAATCAGTCCCTGTTTCTCTGCTAGTTTCATTAATAGTAAGTGCACCAACAAGGCAAAGAAAATACTAAATACAAATACTTCTTTCCTGAAAAAAAAATGATCGTGATAGTAGCAAATATTTAGGCAAGCAAAAATCTTAAAAGTATCTTTACTAGTATTTATTAGTATTATCTACCTAAAAGAGTGATATACAATTTGAGTCTGACAGGAAATTTTCCCATCCAGGAATATTATAACCACAGGCCAATATGATGCCATACTGTATTTAGGTTTCATCAGATGGGTAAATTTTTGCAAAATTTGAAATAAAAACTGCACACAAAAAAAGCTTTCATGAAACATGGTTTCATTATATTACAGTGCAAGAAACAATAATTTTAAAATTACTCATTAAACAATGCCATATGTGATACTGAATTTGCCATACAAAGTTTTGGAATGAAAAGTTTGATTGCTGTTAAAGTCCATTGTGCAATATCTGAGCCATATTAAGGATGGAAGCATAAAAAGAAAAACAATGGATGAAAAGGCATTTGTTAACCACATTAAATTAAAATGGAAATATCTTTTTTAAACAATGTAATAAAGTATAAAGATTTGAGACTTGCAGTTAAAGCCTGTGAGAAAGTGAGGCCTTCATTAGAGGTTATTTCATTGCAATTGCCTCCTCACTTTTGAAAGTGGGGTGGGGATACACCTATTGCCAAGTATTCTTCAGTTGCAAATTCATTTATTCAGCTAACAGAAACAAAATATAATTTCAGGCCCGGAATGCGACTAATTTTAGCATATCACAAGTCTAGTATTAGTTACAGTAGAGTGGTTATGTGTCCCCTTTATTATTATTTTTTTTTGCTTGTCACTTTTGGAAGTTCCCCTTATTCAAAATCACTCCTACGGTTATGACTCCCTATCTATTCACATCCATTTTGATGGAATAGTGCTTAGAAATATGGATTATTTGCCTTTGTGGTTTTAGAAGTATGGATTTTTTGGACTATTACTGTAAATGACAACGATAATGCTAGATTCATAGATGTGATTCCTTTACATGTTTTAGCAATATATAATTTACAAAACTTAAAGACCTAAATGCAAGTGTTATTAATTTGCAACTTTACCCTGTCACATTTTTCAAATAATGTTAACATTGGTTAATTTCTGAACTGTACATATAACATACCAGTAAGACCAGAATGATCTGGTGATGTAGACAAACATGTCAGATTCTTCAGTGTTGTTACTTTCACACTGTTCATCTGGTACAAAGAATTCTGGGTACAAGTAATATCCATCATCTACAATAAAAACATAAAGCAGTTTAAAATGAAGGTTTGGCTATTAATCATGTTTACTTATTATCTTTATACTGTTTTTACCCTATAATTGTTGCCACATCAAAATATAACACAACATCTTTGTAACAACAATCCTATGTCCAGAAACTGCTTCTGTCACTGATTGGTATAGACATTTATTATACTTTATGCAAATTTCTTATGTAATCCAGTTATTTCATTGGTTGTTCAGAATATGGTATTTGCTGTGTTTTTGTTTTGTTCTGCCCATCCGTAACAACGTGTGATAGATTTTGCGTAGCAACGAAATTATCACCTTCTGAGACCGAACATTGTCGAGCTCAGAAAATATCACCCTCTCTGGCCGAAGTTTACCAATTACTATTTCACATCCGTTCATGCTTACAAACATCAGACGACAAGTTGTTCATCTTTTTTTTTATTCGACCTCACAAAAATAGCTGTCGTATTATGTTAATTGCCCTTGTCGTTGTTGTCTGTACATTTGTAAACAAGTAGCTTTCAGCATGATAACTTAACGTTTCTGTTGGTCTAGCCCCAACAGTTTTATTGAGCAGAGACTAAAAGCTTTTTATATTTTGATGTAAGTTATTTATTTTTTTTATCAATCTTTATTGGGTTTCTCCCTTTCTTGCATCAACAAAACCAGAACAGATCAAGGCATTCAGTATAATAAATAACATACTGCCTTTAGGTGAGGGTGTTATGGTAAATTACCACACTTAGAAAAAATGTCACCCTTGACTCATCTAAGGTGATATTTTTTCTTCCTGTGGTAATCTACCATAACACCCTCACCTTAAGACAGTATGTTTATAATATTTTCATTATAAAAGAGAGTAGTGAATAGGAATTAATGCAAATTTCATTAACCCTTTCACCAATTGTTCTCGGTTTACTTGAAATTCAAATTTTATCATGCAGACGATGATTCCCAGTTTACCAGGACTGACATATTTGTCTTGTGTTTCACACCAAAAGCTGTACTTCAAAGGAGATACTAGTCTTTTATTATTTCCAATTTGAGAGTTATATTGTGGTTTTGTATGTTGAAAACCAGGTGAAAAAAAGACTAACACTTATGGATTTTATGAGAATTTTATGAGAATTTAAAGTTTGGAAACTTGGTTTTTGGAAAAAAATGAGAAAGTTTTGAAGCAGTGGGTAATAATGAAATGTCTTGAAAACATTTTATTGAACTAAACTGATGAAAAAAAGACATCATTGATGAACATGTATCACTCATAAATAAAATCATAATTATTATGTAAAAAATTTAAAATTATTTTATGGAATAATAAAATTTTCAAAAAATCTGTGAAATCTTATGATTTTCTACTAAAATACCCAAATTTTAACATTTTTACAAGGAACTTACCAAAATATCAGTACAAATATGTCCATTTTTTATGAAAAAATTAAATTAAGGTACAAAAACAGTTAATCAATTACTTATCAACATAATCATTAATATTTTGCGTTGCCACTGCATGGAAATTCATTTTCTCAGTCTTACATTGCTCAAGGAATTAATAGATGGGCCAATACACATAAATTTTACTATGTGACAAATATACATGTATTATATATAACATCGCTTCTGCAAAAGCACAGACTTACCAAAAGGATAATTATAGATGACCAATCCTGTCTCTGTCTGTTTACCTTCTGTTATAAGTGGCCTGTCTCTGTTGTTCATTATAGGTGTTCTGGATGGTGCTGAAAAAAGGAAATAATATAATAACAACTAAAGACAGCAATCAGTACTCAGTTAAAAGGGAGAGTACTCCAGTACAGATTGTGTATTTGGCTATTCATGTTATTATCAGACTTGTGTGTGTAGAGACCTTTATTTCAGTTGAAGGTGCCATCAACTTTCTTCTGAAATGGAGATACTATTTCATTATTTTCATCTTGATAAGATCATATTTGATTACACCAAATTAGCTTGTTTGCAAGAATTTCAAAAATAAAAGCTATTAGAAGATGATGAATTCTCCCCTTATTGAAGGCTGTTTGGGTATCTCTAGATTTTGAACTTCCTTTACTGTTAAGCAGTATAGGTGATATTAACTCAGTATTTTTCCTTTTTATGTTGAGACAAGCAATACAAAAACATCTGTATGGGTCAGTTGTGAAATTTAATTATGAATTATCCTTAATATTAATGTGGTATTGTATGATAATTAGTTTTAAAAAAATGTCTGAGTACTCAAGTACTCACAACTAATTATATCCAGTACTTGAGTATTGAAGTTACAAATTTTTGTCATCCTTAATAATAACTGAACCAGAGGCTCCCAGGAGCCTGTCATCGCTCACCTGTCATACAGTTTACATTAAAACCATTTGAATTAACTATGGTTTGAATAGCACAAGCAAGTTCGGCTGAGCCAGCCATCTTGGTTGGCGTATGCCCGACACAAATCTGAAAGGAACCCATCTAGGGACCATTTCACCAAAGATTGATTCCAATGGAGTAAAGTTTCAGATAAAAATATATTTCTTTATGAATTTCCCATAGGGTCCTTCGTCAAATTAAGTTGGACCAAGGCAGCTGTTTGGTTGGCAGATGTGGTCAACAGACAAGTGCCAATGGAGGAAGTAGATCCAGTCAAGAAAATTTTTTTTTCATAAATTTCTCATATGGGCCTATGTAAAACTTAGTTCGGCTGGGTGGCCATCTTGGTTGGCGGGTGAGGTCATCGGACAAATTCTGAAAGAGACCCAACTAGGAATCATCCCACCAAAGTTTAGTTCCAGTTGAGCAAGTAGTTTCCAGATTTATAAATTTTTTCATGAACTTCCCATAGGGTCATAATGCAAATCTATTTTCGGCTATCGAAGCCATCTTTGTAGGCGGGTGGGGTCATCTGACATAATTATGAAGGGGACCAACCTAAGGACCATTCCACCTTAATAAGCTTCTAATTGTGCGAGCAGTTCAAGATAATATTTTTTTTGCAAATTTCCCATATGGTTCTATATAACACTTAGTTTGGCTGAGGTGACCATCTTGGTTGGAGGTTGGAAATTGTGGACACAATTTTAGAAGAGGACCACCTAAGAATCATTTCAGTAAAGTTTGGTAAAGATTAGCACAATAGTTTCTGAGAAGAAGATTTTTTAAATTCATCCCACCTTTTTTCTATTTTTGGCCTGGAGGCCATTTTGTTTAGAGGTCGTGATCATTGGACACATTATTAGTAAAGGACCACCCAAGGACCATTCCAGCCAAGTTTGGCTCAATACTTTCAGAGGAGAAGATTTTTCAAATTTCATCTACCCTTTTCTCCTATTTTTAGCCTGGCGGCCATTTTGTCTTAAGGTCGGGGTCATTAAACACAATTTTGAAAGAGGACCATCCAAAGACCATCCCATCAAAGTTTGGTCAAAATTGGTTAAGCAGTTTCAGAGGAGAAGATTTTTTTGTAATTGTGGACCTACGACGGACGCCAAGTGATGACAAAAGCTCACATGGCCTTATAGGCCAGGTGAGCTAAAAACAAATCATATGTTTAATTAATTCCTTATATGGCAACAAATATAACTATATGAACACAAATGAAGTATGCATAATGAGATTCTATGTACTGTAAATTCAGAAACTTTTGCACTCATTTATTTTTGGGATTTTGAAACTTAACTTCATTTTAAGAAAACCTGTATGCAAATATAGATAACAAATATAAGAAGTTTTTTGGGTTTTTTTTTGTGATTATTGCTCACTTGCATTAATTGCAATAATAAAAACATCATTTACAGTCTATATTTTTTTAAAATCTAGAATTATTTGAAGTCCAAAGTTTCTCCTAATTTCAACACAACCTCCAGTAAATGAGGATCCTCTGCCCAGTTTACACCACTCCCTAAAACAAGTCCTTGTAACGTGTGTCGGGCAATCACTATCTTCTGCATAATTATATCAAATTCTTTTAATGACCTACAAAATAGAATAGCAATATATTTTCCATTCAATGCGTACTGACACATACATTGTTTGTTTGTTTGAATGGGGTTTAATACCACTTTCAGCAATATTTCAGTCATATCGCGACAGTCAGTTTTACTGGTCAAGGAAGCTGGAGTACCTGGAGAGAACCAGCGACCTTGGGCAGGTAACTAACAAAACCTTATCACATTTGATGCAAGTAAAATGCAACCTTTTTTGTAAGTCACGCTGTATAAGTAATCTGTACAGGTAAGTTTAAATCAACAAACTTGACCACATGGCCACCCAATCCCATTTCATTATATGAGTATCAGCAAATAAAGTTTTTAACTATTCTAGTACATCGGGGGCATCTGAACAAGAATGTTCTCTTTTCAGTTATGGACTATACATATGGAATAAAGGAAATTTTTTGTACATTACTTACTTTATCATGGGAAATATTCAGTGAGTGAACTGAATATTATACCACGATAAAATCAGTACAAGACATGAAATTTGTTATATTCTTTTTATCTGTAATTTAAATAAAAAAGTATTCTCCAGCTGAAAATGTCATATTTTACAACATTTACTTCATTTCAACATATGAAAACAAGACGTCAATCTGTTTTATTAATGACATCATACCTATTTTACTCATGAAAAGACTTGTATGAATTCAAACCATAGGTCATTAATGCTTAACAAGATGACATTGACCTTCACAACAACCCGATATTTTTTTTTTATTTGTACCAGTAGACATGTACAGCAATGATAAGTCAGTACAGATCAAAGGGAATTGTTGCAACTTAAAAGTAATAATGTGTGCAAAGATTTTTCATAAATGGGAGATTTTCAACCATCACCATCACCCTAGTGGCTTCTGAACTCTCTCTCTGCCGAAAACATGTACATTTCATTCTGGAACAGACCTCAAGGTCAAACAGAAAATAGCGATTACATTCAATATGCCTGTCGAATTACAATGTATATATAATATTTTCGATTGCCTAGTCATAACAGGCTCAAAGTATTTTTGTCAGTTTTCAAAACATTGTGTTCTTCTTTGCCCATTTTTGATACGAGTTCTCATTCAACAATAGCAAAGACAGCTCTGGACCTGCGTCACTCACTGTTTCAATAATAATCTAAGTGACAAGGACTTCCAGCATGGAAGTATTGCAATGATTTTGGCGAAAATATCTGTGATTGTAATTTGTAGTATAAAAGTATTCAAAATAAGCAAATCACAACAACATATCAGAAATAAGTCCATTTCAACAAGCAAAATCCCATTACTCCATAACAAAATAACTCCAAATCAAAAAATTAACAAAAACCATAAGGGAATCAGGTATCTAAGTTCCAACAACATACAAAAATTTGAGAAAAATCAGATAAGGCATTTTTGAGTTACTGTACGACATATCAGAAAAAATTCCATTTCGTGCAAACAAAGTACCACAACTCTGCTAACAAATCATAACAAATCCGAAATAAAAAAAAAAACAAAAAAACAAAAGGGAACTAGGCATCATCAGTCCGAACAACATATCAATTTTGAGAAAAATCGAATAAAGCATTTTTGAGTTTGTGTTCCATGTTAATGATGGACGGACATCATCAGTCCTAACAACATATCAAATTTTGAGAAAAATCAAATAATGCATTTTTGAGTTAGTGGACAACATTTATGATGGACAGACAGACGGACAGACAGAGTCAAGCGGCTACTAGACCTGCTTCTGCCTTTGGTGACACAGGTAAAAATAGAGCATCAATCAAGGTCACCCACCATGGACCTAATCTACAAGTTCAATAGGCTTTTACCCATAGATGCTATATGAGCTGGTCAGAAAATATGAGATACCTATGACACCATTATCTGAGAGGAATCCAATGAATAGTAAACAACATCAAAAATAAAACAATAAAAAAAAATTAAATAAAATTTTATACATATGACAAAATAACATTTCTGCCCCTTTTATCTTGAAAAAAAAAATAAGATATTTAAAATAACGCTTGGAATATTGCATTTTTCCAAGAAATCAATTGAAAAAAATTCACCCAAAACAGACAAAAAATATAGGAGCAGGACGGCTGCCCTTGGC
>JARWCS010024321.1:0-16793 GCA_034783895.1 Geukensia demissa
AGTAAAACTGACCGCCGCGATATGACTGAAATATTGTTGAAAGTGGCGTTAAACCCCAATCAAACAAACAAACAAATCAAAGTTTAGTTTAAGTTTTTTTTCAGTCCAAAAAGACAAGCTTGTGTTGATCTTGGGTAAAATTTTCAAAAAATTCAAGTCAAATTTCATCACATTTTTTACCTCAAAAAGGTGAAAGGTAAGCATTTTACACCTTTTGCTACACCTGAAAAGTTAAAGGTGATAATTCCACACCTTTTCAAGAATTCAAAAGGTGAAATGTGAACATTTTAGATCTTTCACTAGAACCCAAAAGGCGAAAGGTCAACATTTTTTACCTTTAACTAGAACACAAAAGGCGAAAGGTGAACAGTTTACACATTTTACCGGAACTCGAAAGGTAAAAGGTGAACATTTTAAACCTTTTTTTTCATTTTCAAAAGATGACAGGCGACCTTTTGTTTGGAAAAAGATATATAAAGGTAGCCTTCAAAGTCAGGTGAACTTTCAGACACCTTTTTGAATATAAAAAAGGTAAACAAAAGGTAGCTTTTTATGAAGTGATAATTATTATAAAATAATACTTTTCTTGTCGGCTTGGTACTTGTTATTGATGTATTCAGCATAATTGTCAGTCATAGTGTCATATAATTCCTGAGCTGGTTTTGTCAATTTGTACATTTTCTGTGTTGTCTTGTGATCAGTGTACAATTTCATAAATATGTCGCCGAACGATTGAATTGGACTTTCTCTCAAGAGTTCGTGATATTCACGTACAGCTGCGCTAGTATTCATTGCTGGGCGTACTGCAGTAAGTATAAACCTGTCTATGAAGCCGTCGCCAGACATCAACAGACATCATATAGCTTAATTCGTGAATAAATAGTTGAGACTGAATCAGTATAAATAAGGACAATGATGTATCTTTGAACCCTCGATTTCCTCCTGACAAACTTATGAAGTCTCCTTTCCCATTCCATATCTTACAAAGTAGAGCCCGTTCTGCTTCCCCTTTTCCTTGTTTGTTTTGTACGGACGACAGAAATCTGTGCCCTTCATCACTGGTTACCATGCCGTAGCCTTCGTTGTCTATTTGCTGCTTGTGAATCCCTGCATTTGTATAATATTCTATGTGTAGTTGTTTTCCAGTGATGCTTGCACATCGGTCGAATACAGGTTCAAGAACTTTTTCAAAGACACTTGATTTGCCGGCTCCGGGGTCGGCCACAACAAACATAAAGGAATTGAGACATGAGGTGAAAGCATCTCCATTACCTTGAATCCTTGTCTTTGGTCCACACATAGTTGATGTAAGGCTGAGTAAAGCTGGAAAAACTAACCCCTTAGGACAATTGTTTGCTTTTTCATACATGTTAACCAGTCAACAACATCTTCCTCTTAGCCGGCATCCCAATCCACACCAATTTAGTATGACGATATGTAAACTTTGAAATTTGTGTCTTTGCTTATTCCTCTGGTAGCCATGGCCTGCGGTCTTTTTCAAATGTTCTGTTGATCTATGACGTTCATAACGTCACAGTACAGAAGCACTAGGAAACGCAAGAAGACAACACAAAACGTAGAACAGCACATGGCAATGGCGTCTGTATCTTCAGGAAAAAAGATTGCTAGAGCTCCCGGTATTGATGAAATTTGTAAAATAACTGGGACCGAGAAGACAGCAATAAGCTATTTAAGAGAAAGAAATGTTTTAAAACACAAGGCAGAGATGTAAAATTTGTGCAGTGGACATGGTTTTGAAGAAACGATCTGATATAGCAGATGGAGAGGTTTTCACATGCACCAATTGTTATTCTAGAAAATTAGAGCTGGGACGTTTTGAGGTAATTCATTCTTCCATTACACAGAAAATGGTATACTTTTGTTTAAAGTTTTTCGTTTAGTTTAAACTGTATTTATTAAAAAGAAACATATAGTACAACAAGTAGTGCAATGTAAAGAAGTGGCATTAAGTAATGAACAATTGGGATTCGGAAACAAGTATTACACTCATATTAATCCGTTTTCCGTTTACCGCTTATACAACCGGGGTTACTACAATATATGGATAATAGTTTAAAAAGATCTATCATTTAATCAAATTCGTATACGGACGGAAAATTTATAAATCGAGAATTCTTATTTAATTAAAACCAAAAGTCAAAATGGAAATCCGGACGAAACTATCTGTCGCGAACTTACATGTACCTTAGCGGGGTTGTCACGGTAGAACACATGTATATTTTCAGATGATTATGTAACATTTTTATTCAGTTATTGAACAGAAAATATTTTGAAGACGCTAACCCGTTTATTATTCATACCCCTGATTCACAAAGAACTTATGATTTAGGATATAGCAGTAAGGTGAAACAATTTCGGCTGCACATGTATGCAACAAATTTGCCTTACAACATCGTAAGGGAACGACCATTTAAATTTAAGGGTGTCAGGGTGGGGTGGGGGTAGCGGTTTTTTCTCAGACAGATTTTTTTTTAGTTTTTCGCAGCGTTAATTGCAACATTTTTTTTTCAAAAGAGGTTGGGCCAATTTTCCCGGTAATTGTTCACTTAAAGGACCGGTTTGCCAAAAAATGTATTACGACTTTCCGATCAATTACCACCTTCAACATATTTTAGATAGTTTTAAAATCATCAACAAAAACGACTGAAAACGCAATTTTTGAAAATTTTGGGCTTTTTGGGGTTATATATTACGGGGTTCCCCATCGAAGGAACTTCATAATAAGAAAAAAGTTTCTTTTTTTTAAATTTATTGTACTATCAATATATGCCAAAAAAATTAGTTTGATTGTGGAGGTCCTACAGGTTCCTGGCTTGGGGCAGGCACATTAGTATGTAGCGGGGTTAAACCGGTTGGTGAGCGCTCAACCCCCCCCCCCCCCTACCCTGGGACAGTGGTGTGACAAAACAACAATAAAAAACACATATTGTTTGGATTAGAGTGCTTCTGTTGCTATCTTTGGATCTTGGACTTCCTATGTTTTAGTTCTAATGCAACTGATGAGAGATTACTCAATTAAATGTACATATAGCATACCTAAATTTTTAATACTTATTAAATAATGGTAATTTTGAATTTGAATGGAAAAATAGTTCCAATAAAACAAACCACCGGTAAAGTTCTGACTTCCGCCTGTACTGGCACCAGCTGGTATATTTTTTCTTTTCGTTTAACTTATTAATAATGAAAACTTACACAATTATCAATATTTCGAAACGTGTCATCTACATGAATTTATCTCTGCATTGATATCATTAATTTAATGTAATTTCAGCTAACGCAACAGGATGCAAGTTGGCAAAGATACCCTACTCTGAATCCTGTGAGGATATCAACCAATATGGGTGCATTCTTGTTGTGTCTGTAGCCTTGAGTCGTGGAGAAAGTGCTTGCGACAATCTCGATATAAGGAACCATTTTTGTCCAGACACATGCGGCGTGTGTAGTAAGTGAACTCGCTGTTTTAATCAATACATCCCCAGTACGAATTTCTACATTTTCAATAACAACTAACTCCAGTGTAGAGAGATCAAAAGTGAAAAGTCCAAAGAGACATGGCAAATTTGAAACAAACTCAAAGATAAATTGAAAACAAAAACATGAAAAAGAACATAGGCTTGGAATCCAGGAACTCCTTTACAAAACAGTAGTGGGATCAAGTTCTCTGGAAGGGTTAGCATCCCCTATCTTGCTCGCAACATCCTTTTTACTCTAATCCCGGTTAACGTCAAGCCGAGAACTGGATTAAAGAGTAATTGAACGACATACATGTAAGTTGTTGACCTGTTGAAGCAATATGTTCTAATATGTACGAGGCAGTTTTCTCAGTCAACCTTTACCTTATTCTATGAGTACGTTCGGTACAAAATTCATACTCCTCATAAAAAACAAGAACAACTTAATAAATGATTTTGAAAATGATAATCCAGCTAGTTTCCTTAACATTTATAGAATAAAACGATTAAGGGTATTACCGGAAGAGTCAAAATCACAGTAGGGGTTTTCTTTGGCTGTAGCTATAACTTATCTGTATATAATGTAATTATCACTCTTCGACTTAACGTTACTGACAATACAAATATGGTAGAATAGCTTAGAAGGAGGTAACAAATTATTACAAAAAATGACAGAAAAGCTATTAAACAATTCACACAAATTAAAACATATAATACAAATACGACAGAAAGCTTAGAAACAGTTCATACAAATCAATACCAATATGATAGAATAGCTTTGAAACAGTTCACACAAATAAATACCAATATGAAAGAATAGTTTAGAAAGAGTTCGCACAATTTAAAAAAAAATATTTTCGGGTATTGACATTGAAAAATAACATTGCAACTCTGTTTAATTTCAATTGAAAAAATTAAAATATTTCAAGGAATTTGTATTCTTAACAATGGCAAAACAAGAGTACAAAATCCTAAAGGAAATTAGCTACTGTGGTTGTGTTTCCTGTTATACATCAGGCGACATTAAGCGATTATTTAATTCGTTGATTTCGTTTGTTTCTCAATTTTTCTAATTTTTCTAATTTTTCCACTTTTTTCTCTTGAGACTCGTTAATGGATTCCATTTACGCTATCCATTACACCACCGAGGCTGTCTTCTCATTATTACATAAAATAGTGGATGTAATGGAATTACATGGCACCATACCAAACGTACAAATGGAACAGAAGACTTCACCTTCACCTGAATACCACATACAAATTAATATTAATAAATATATATATAATATCTCGAGAATTTGAAATTCAGCCAGGAGTTAGCAATCACAAATATTACTTTCAACTTATAATACTATTTTTAATTCATCTACCTTCTATTTTTTTTTTTTTTTTTAGAAAACCCTGTTATAACACAAGGTAAGTAAATACATAAGAAATATATTTCCTAGCAATTTTTAATGAGTTCTTGCACAGTATATATATACAACACAAAACGACAATGGCGAAAACACTCTTAGCACTTAAAAAAATTACACGTTTATGTAATACCGAACCAGATACAGTGGCTCCATATGACGTAGACAAAATCAACGAGACTCTGAATCAAAGAGGAATCCAGTTTTAGAGAACAATAATAACAAAAAGTAGAAAAAATGTAGCAAGAAAACACGAACTTATCTGTCTAGGATTCAAAAGAATTGTAGATTGCACTTTGAATGCATTTATCAAAACGTCATATATAAATACACAATCAACGAAATAGCCAAACAGTGCATCGAATTGATATTGGTATTTTGTGATACAGTATGATACATGAATCATAGTTGATAAAGACGAGCCATACGAAAGAAAGCAACAATCTATTGTTCCAATTTTAAGATTTTAGTACTAAAGTTATAATAGTTCATTTAAATGAAAAACCTGCCGTCATGCATTGAAATTCTCCCAACATTTCAACATTTCATTCTTAAAATCGAATTACTAGTAATTCCATTTAGGGAACGAACATTTAACTCTGAGAGTTATGCATGTTATGGTCTTTAACCAAAAAATATCTTGATGTCCAACTTTTTCTGGACAGGAATTTAACAAAAAATATTTTGAAGCCATGTTCCCCGCATAGTGTTAAATCTTTAAAAAAAACATTTAAAGTTTAAATTCTACTATCATTTAGTGGGTGGCTGTCTCATGGATAATCATGCCACATATCCTATTTTTATATTTGCAACTATACCCTGCAAAAAAAAACATTACCATACCATTGGTGTTAAATGGTCGTTCCCTAAGTAGTAGAATTAAGAGAAAGCAGAATTCGTTGGTACTGCTTGCAAATATCAGGGCAAAAGTAGTTGTTAATACCACGTCGGATAACCTACGTCACAGTCACGTGGTTTTGACGGGTATGGAAAACCGAAAAGGTAAGGAAAACGCCAGGTTCGGCATCAAAATGTTCTTTTTTTAAATACTGAACGAATTCCAACTGTTTTAAATGTTCGGAACCTTACAAAAACATTGCTGTTAACGGGGAAGTTACCATTGCTGTGGTTTCTTAATAAATTTTGCAAACACTTCGAAACATTTTTTTTATTATTATTTACAGTGGTAAGGAACGCTTTTAAGAAGGTTTGGCACAATCAAAGTTAATAAATTCTGCTTATAAAGTGTTCAATCTAATATATTTGTTTCCGGAATGGTCCATCTTGCCTTTCCTTAAATTTAACCCCCAGAAAGGTTAGATACAGATTTATGTGTGTACGTCGGGATTTTTTTTCAATTTTCAAACAATGAAAAGGTACACTTGTGTTTTAACGGTTGGTATAGTACACTTCAGTGTTGAGTGCGCTATGTCATTGTACGATGGCTCCTTAACAAAGCTATTGCATTATTAATCGGGCTGTTTCTGACGTCTTTGAATTATTTTTGACAATGCTCTGCACATTTTAAAGTGTGTTTGACCTTGGATATTTTGTAACTATTTTTCGTTTCATATAACCTGGAATAACTTATTACCGACTGGAAAATCGAAAATGCATCGAGTGCACATACAAGTATTATTTATCTACTTAGTATTTACTTTTAGTCCATTAAAAACTTTACGTTAATATTTATAAATTCTTTCTACGAATTATTCCGGATCCCCATCCCACCCCTACTACAACCACAATTTTCATGATATTTTGAAATGAAGGCCCCCGGAACATTTTTTTGGTTATTTTATGTATGTGTTTTTATTTCACATGTTTCATGCAGCCGGACGTTTACAATGTGTTTAATTTCCCCGATGAAATAAATATACTCAAAGAAACAATAGTTATATTTATTGAAACGGTCAAAACTTGTTAATAAAAAGGAATAACATTTAAGGTTTGAACATTGCTGAATTGAAATTAATTCGTGGTAAACTAATATTTTAGACAATATAAAGATTGTTCACGCGTTGATAACATCATAGCCACATTACTTCGCTTGAAAATATGAGCTTTTACGGCTCGCATGGTTCAAATGTTTCATAATCAGTTCAATTATTTTAGTACCTCGTGGCAATCCGATATGTGAAATTAAAAATAATTATTTTATTGCAGTCATTAGTATTAAGTAGCTGTATGTTAAACTTTTCCCCACCATTTTTTCAGGACCAATTTTTACTCCGAGTCCCAATGCAACAACTATAGCTCCTCAAACTACAATGGGGCCAGGTAAGTTAGTTATAATACTTTTGGAATGTATCCTTGAACAAGGACCGTCAATAATCAGTGTCTGCTTTCCATTCAACCAAACGGTTACATAATATTAAAATGTGGACACGGTGTATATCTTGCTTGTTTCTGCAGCTTGATAGAAAGGAGCAGGGCTTACTCTTCATCGCTCATGTGGGGCCATCCATTTGGGTGTGTATTGATATAGACGCATCTCCATACCAAATACATATATCAGGTGGCTAACACTACTGGTGGGGACTGTGACGTGACTTCTACAACTGTAATACCCAATATCATTCATCTTTCATAAGCAGTCTCTGAGAAGTTCCGCGGAACCCGGCTACAACTGCATACAAAATATGTGTGACCTCTTATATAGGATTTATGTCAAAACTGACCTAATCACAAACTTAAAACAACTGTTTACGCCGCCACCAACGACGGAAACAGTTTACTATGTTTCGCCTACCGCGGCTTTCGTCGCAAGAGAGACAATAAAATAGATTACGAATGAAAAGTGAATTTTCACATCACTTTAATTCAAATCTCGCAACTTTTCCCGTCGGTTATTCCTCAGGAGTAGTTAAAAATGCACTAAAATGAACATCCTATAAGATAAAAGCTCAAATTCAGATAATATTGATAATAATTAATAAATTATTTGAAGTAAAACAACTGTACAAGTGCTAACAACACGGGATGACCATCAATTTCCAACTCAAGCAGAAAAGGGTAGAAAGTAAAAACATTCAAAACTGAAATATATCAAAATTGAAAACAATAAACTAAATTCTTTCAAGTGATGGATCTTGTACTGAGGAGGTCTAACAAGATAACTGTCACAATACTTAGGCATCAATGCAGATGTTCTACACATTTAGTAGTCCAGTTTAGAATGCCCATGCGAGAGATCGAAAGTGCATTGTCCATAGAGCAAGACAAATTCGAAATAAAATTAAAGATAAAACGAAAATAAAATAACAAAGGCTAGGACTTTACAAAACAGGTGCCCAGGAAGGGTAAGGGTACACAAGTTTGTATTGATGAAAAGTAAAAAGTAAAGGTAAAGGACAGCCCGCCATTATGAAAAAGAAGCTGCCGCGTTTCAAAGTATACAGGTCTGTACCATAAAAAGGTGTATAGTCCTCTATAAATTCCGGATGAATTCACAAGCCAAATTCTGCAATTTTGGTAAATAGAACAATGATGATAAAACGAAAGGACCAACACAATGTATGAGCTCTAAATAAACATTAACACATTTCCCTAACTGAAATAGACTACTGAAATATCAAATAAATTCTTATAATTTGCGCTGCAGCTTAACCATCAGAACGCTTTTTCATAAAAATCAATAACTTTTACAGAGTAAATATGTCTGTACATTTGAAATCTTGCAATTCTTTTCCAATATTGCTTACTTTAAAGGCATGTGCAACAGATTCAAAAACTGACCGGCTCGGTTCAATACAACTGATTTTAGGTCATTTTGCAAACGATTCCAGAAAAATAATTTCAAATTACAATTTCAAAAATATATCATTTTTCTTTTAATGTATAAATAGACCAATGTACTTTTAATGTATCCATGATGGATCAGAGGTCATCAAAATTATAATTTAATACTACTGCGACACGAAATTTATGAATTTCAGTCATTGTGCAGTCGACCACTAGTCCACCAATACTTACTACAACAGCACAGCCAGTCATCACCACAACCAATATGAACACAGCAAACCCTTGCGGGGACTATTTTCCAGAGTTTGCTTGCCACAAAGTAGATTGTGAATTGGACATTTGTCATGACCAGGAATTGCAAAATTTGTGTCCCAATTATTGCAATGGGAAATGTGGACCTCGGGATTGTACCGATATTCCTGGATATATTCCTTCAAATAAAAAATAACTTGTTTAAGTTGTGTCGACTCTTAATGAGTATTATCAATTGTTTGAATTTCAGGAAAATGTCGTTGTTATGTACTATTTCATGCGACGTCCAATTGTTAATGGTCTATGATTAAACTCATTAAGGCATAAAGGCTCTCAGTAAAGTGTACATGGTTTAGGTAAATAGAACAAAAATTTCTAGAAAGTTTGTAAAAGCTGTTTAATAAAAGTTAAGCGCTGTTTTTTTTTCTTCCACAAATTTGAGAAAGAAATGAACCATATATAAAACGAATTTAAAAAAAACAAAAGGCGCAATAGAAAATGGTTAATTCATATGACAGACAAGACTACGGCCAAATAATAAAAAGAGACGGAAGAAAAACAGCAGTATATAGACAACTAGTTTGAGCAACGCCACCCCTTTAGCGGGTGATCTAAGCTACTAAAAGTATTTTTAAATAAATCATGGTTGAAGAATTTAACTACAAACAATATGTTAAATATCTGAAAGTGTTTAGAAAAAGGTGCGAAAAAATGTTATTTCTTCAAACTCCAAGAGATACAATATCCGTAAAAATCAGCGAATAGAGCGAAAGACACTAACCATCGGTCTGTAACTCATGACGGACTATAGCATTATAAGTAAAAAATCAGTTAGATAAACGCTTAGAAAAAAAGGCCAATCAGGAGCCTGTTATCGCCTATCTGGTATACAGTTGCCAAGTCAAAGTTGACTTGAAAGCTTTCTATTTAACTATGGTAAGCATACCACCAAAGCTCTAATTCAATTGAGCAATTGAGATTTTTAAATGAACTTCCATAAGGGTCCTATGTTACACGAAGTTCGGTCGAAGCGATCATCTTGGTTGGCAGTTGGAGTCATCGGATTTAATTCTAAGAGACCAACTAAGTGGCTATTCCCCTAAAGTTAAGTTCCAACTGAGCAAGTAGTTTAGGGGAAATTTTTAAATGAATTTCCTACAATATCCTATATATGTTAAACTAAGTTCAGTTGAAATGGTTCAATGAATGGTTGGCGAGCTCAGATATTTTGCTGAAAGTGACCCACCTTGTGATCATTCCATCAAGGTTCGGTTCTAATTGATCATGTGTAGTTCAAGAGAAGATATTTTAATGAATTTTCCATAGGGCATTACGCTAACATATTTTTGGCTGTAGAGGCCATCGTGGTGGGCGGTTGGGGTAATCGAATTTAATTCTGAAAGGGACCCACCAAGTAACCTTTCCAATAAAGTTTGATTTCAAGTTAGCAAGTATATCTAGAGAAGATTTTAAATGAATTTCCTTTATGTTCCTTTTAAAACTAAATCATTCTTCTTGGTTAGCAGAGGGAGTCATCGGATACATTTCTAAAAGAAAATCACCAAAGATTTGTGTAAAGTTTGAGTTAAATCTGCCCAGTTTCTGAGATGATTTTTCAATTACACCACTCCTGCACCCAATTTCATTTTATTGTAATGGCTGCCATGTGGGTTGGCCAATCAACATACCAGATAAAATTTTGAAAGGAAACAAAATTTGCCCGTGATTTCAGAGATGATTTAAAATGTTAATTGCTGATGGACATAGGGGGATGGCGGACAGACAGTTACAAATGGGAAGTTAAAGCTTAACAGCTTTTCCCACCTCCATGTTTGTACTCAGATGACGGATATTCTCCACATTTGTGTCAAATTCTGGATGAAATTTTCAGTCAATTTAATTTATGAATATTAGTAATTAAAAGAGTGAAAATCATTATGATGAAGTTCCTAACAAATTAAATAGGATACACACTAAATGTAATGTATGTGCCTATAAGACATGAATGTCCTGCCAAATACATTTGACTAAATACGTACCGATACTCTGATAAGTCTAAAATGTTTTTTTTATATGCATTTAACTAATCTGTAGTTAATGAAACGAGAGAGAAATGTACTTTATAGACTTAAGGAAAACAAGTCAAGGGCACTGTGACCTGTCAAACCAGCAGATATTTGTAGTCGGGACAGTGAACTCATACCTTTATATACTGCATAAATGTTAGGAAACTTACAGTTGTGTGCAATTGGAGCATAAAATGTAGGCCAAAGTGATCGGAGACCTTTGCATCCAGACGGTACTTTCTAAAATGAATGCACTGGTAAAGTACATATGTAACACTCATAATATTCATCGCACCTGAGAAATGTAGCTTAATGTAAAGCTTAATCTAAGTCACAGAAGTATTAAATTTAGGTCAAAATGATCCAAGACCTAGGCGTCTGACTGTACTATCAAAGATGAATATACAGGTAAAAAATAACACTTCCAACATTGATTGATTGAATGTTACTTAACATCCAGTGGCAAATATTTTGTGCATATTCAGGATGAGAGCATATTAATGAAATTGTTGAATGAATTCTGCTTTGCACTAGACTGACAAGCTGAGTCAGATATCAAACATGCTAGCTATCGAAAGCAAGTCTGCAGGATAACATGCCTTTTTACCTTAATAGATTATTCTGACTGGGGGCTTACCAGTCTTTGCTGTTACTCCTAGATGATACATGCTTAGTCTAAAAGCAGCAATTACCAATTTTAATGTATTTCATTTGACAAGGCCAGGGATCAAACCCATGACCTTCTGCATTTGAGAACACCCTAACCATTACACTGCTGAGGCAGTTTAACATTCATAACAAAACAGTACCTGAGAAATGGAGCTAAAAGCAAACTTAAACAAAGTCATTGGAGCTTAAAATGACCCAACGTATGCATCTTGACAATACTCCCCATGATGAATACACAAGTAGCGTATAACACTTATAACATTTATCGCACCTAAGAAATGGAGCTAAAAATAAAACTTATATGAAGTAACTGAAGCATGAAATGTAGGTCAAAGTGATCCAATACTTGTGCATCTGGACTTTACTCTCCAAAGAGGAATAAATTGGTAAAGAATGAAAGTCAAACTATATATAGTACTCGACAAATGGAGCTTTACGCTAAACTAAAATGTACTAAGTATGGGACATCATGGAGGTACGGAGGGTAAATATATTCTCCGTCAGCATTTGTTCCTGGAGTTTTAAAATTGAATTTAGGCCAAATAAACTTAATAACTAGATTTTCACCTCTTGAAATAAAAGTGGGGCGGGTGGGAGGATTTTATTTTTTATTTTTATCTCACAGCTATTTCCTACAAACAACCTTATAAGATAATTTAATGTATATAATTTGTGCTTAACTTTACAAAGATATGCAGTTAAATCTATTAAACCTGGACCAGACCAGAATTGGAGACAGAAATTCTTGAAATTGTGACTATTAACATACATTTTAAAAATTGTCTCGCCCCCAATCATGCCAATTTTTTTATTTTGTCAAATTTTTTAGGGGCGGGTGGGGATGAAAATCTAGCAATTATTTTTAATTGGCCTTAAAGTTCCAAATAAATATATTTAACTAAATCAGCACAAATGTATGTTAGGTTTGCATACATTTGGAGAATTTGGTTTTTTATTTTTTTTCTGTTGGCATTTGACTTAAATTACGGCTGAATTTTTTAAATTAGTAAACATTTGATAAGGAAAAAAACTGTGATGGTGTTAATTTATCTTTTCTTTTAACTGAAATTGATATTGTCACAATACTTAATCATTTCTTTAATATGAGAACTCCCACTTGAATAATTAGAGCTAGATAAATGTGTAATTAACATTGTAAGTAGCAAAGAGAAATTTTTTAAATCAGTTACATCTGAATTTTTGTATGAATGATCCTTGGATGGTCCTCTTCCTAAGACATGTTTTTATGTACTGATTAGAAATTCTAGATGGACGATACAGACAGAAAGTTTAACACTGGTTCCAATGGGAGTTTAGGGCAAATTTCTCTTTGATTTATAGTTTGAATATTGGTCCCCTACAAAAAACTTCTTTTTGTGTTCATCTTAAATTCAAAATTGCCTTCACAGAGGGACTCAAATTAACATTTTTTCTGTAATTTCTTCTCATCTGAAAGTGCTATGCCTACTGATAAAACCTGTTTTGAGAATAATAAGTTTATAAATGGTCTTTGAGAAAAGTTTTGTTCTTCTCTGAAAAACTATTAAGAGAAGCTGGTGGCACAGGTTATTTTCGTGTAACATGTTTGCTTTTTTTATTTCATGTGTTGTCTAGCTACAGGGTTGTTATTATACATTTTTTTCATGTAAATTGATCAAATGCAATGTGTAAACCACATTGTAATTTTTCTTTCATTGTAAAATGACATTTAATTTATTGTACATTGTAGCATGGACCACCCTGTACCATCCTCATTAAAGAGTGACAAATGACAGATACAACAGCCCTAGTCCCCTTCAAGGTGTGCATGGAAAAAGTGTCATCCGGTTCACACACTCTCATTGATACTTTTTTCCATAACAGCCAATACAAAGAAAACCTTATTTATTTTCCTTTCTTTTTATTCTTTTTTAATTTTTCATCACTAATTTCTTCATCATCTCCATCTTTACACTTCTTCTTTTTCTTTGACTTTTTCTTGCAACTATTTCGAGCAGTCTCATTTTTGTCATCCTCCGTGTCCATTTCATCCATGGTAACATTAGTTTCGGAAACAGCATTGTGATAGCCATTTATCAACATTTTTTCATTTGATTCCTTGTCTTTTTTCTTTTTCTTTGAACTCTTAATACAGTCACTAGTTTCAGTGTCTTTATGATCACCAAGTTCTGTTTTGCTGGTTCTTTCGGATTTCTTTTCCTTATTTTTCTTTTTTTTCTTCTTTTTCACTTCGGTTTCAATTTCTTCAGCCTTTCCATTGTCACTGTCATGCAAAGTTTGACTTCTAGTTCGTTTCCTGCCTTTTGTTTGTTTTTCCACTTTCATTTTTTTCAGTAATTCTAAGTCACGTTTTTCCTGCTCCATCACCCTCGCCATTTTCGCACTCAATTTATGTCCGTGTCTTGCTGCTCTGAAACAGAGACTTATATTCATTATATTAAGCAACAACTTACCACTGCTTAAAGTGCGTTTCACTGAACAGAGTCTCATATTGGGGTATTTAGAAAAATTAACTATCTTATCGACAAAATAATTTAAAGGTCTAACAGTAACAGGTGTCATGTTTTGTCATGTGCTCATGTGAAAAATTGCTGATTTGTGTGAAAATTTAATTTTAGATATATATGTTAATATTTGTATTTCTGGTAACCCAAGCTTATTCTTGCTGAAAATACCATAATATATGCCAATGAAAATCTATCAAAAATATTTTACATATTGTAAAATTCAAAAATCCTGCAGGCAAAAATAAGTATGAAGGAAACAACAAAATTTTCCATATAAGTGAAAAAAAAGGTATTTAAGAAAATCAGAAATATAATAAGTCACAACACCAGTACTTTTGTATGCTTTGCATTTGTTGGAAATATGAAAATCTCTTCAATGATTTTTCTTAAGGTGTAAGTTCACTTATGGTCATATTGGCCCTAAAATTCCACTAGAAAAAAATGTTCCCTACAAGCTGAAATATTGCAGAAAAATATTTGAATATGTCCAATAAACACAGAACAGGCACAATTTTAGTATGTAAATAGTAATGTTATCACTATGGTGTCATAGCTTAGCATCACGCTTTGTTCTGTTTGTTTTCGTTTTTCCTTTTAGTCTGTTTCAAATTTATCTTTTCTCATTGGACTATGCACTTTTGATCTCTCAAATGGCTATTCTACACTGGACTTGTCAAAGTTAAAATTTTCATATATCTAAATTTAAAGACTCCTCATAATAGCAGTTGTTCATATGATTCTACTTTTCTACTTTTGAATTGCTACCATTACTATTCAAAGATATTAAATTTTAGTATTTTCCAGGAAACTTACCAAAGTTGGAGCTGCGACATGTTTTAATTTTCTAATTCTAATATGACTACTATTTAATTTCTGACTCTATCTGACTGTGTATGTTTGCTTTAATAGTACATTTCAAAGAATAACTGGATAATAATAATTTTCCAAAGTTAGAATTTCCATATTTTGTAATATTAAGGCTGCATGTAGTAGTTACAATTACTCTACTGATTCTATTTCTGTAAGGTTGCTAGGTACTTTTCCAAATTTAGCAGGTCTGAAAGACCTTCAGGAAATTTACCAAAATCAGAATTCCCATATTTCTAAATGTTAAATCCCGCCTATGATAGTTTTTAACGATATTTTGATGCTTAAAAAAATTATAGAAACAAAATCTTACATTATAAGCCGTTGATTATCATATTTCTACAGTCTCGATAGTTAAACCTTAAAATTTCTCGGTAAACCTCGAAATTTTAAGGTTTAACTATCTCGACTGTAGAAATATGATAAACAACGGCTTACAATGTAAGATTCTATATTTAATTGATTTCTCTATTTTCACAGTGATCAAACGTACTATACCATTGAAGAAACAGATTATACCATTATGGCAACTATTTATGGTAACCTAAAGTGAATAAAAGCAGCCATCATGAACATCTGATCTGCAAATAATTCACAAATTTAATACATGAACATCTGACTTGCACATAATTTACAAATTTAATACATGAACATCTGATTTGCACATAATTTACAAATTTAATACATGAACATCTGATCTGCACATAATTTACAAATTTCGTTCATGACTTTTTACCAATCATTTATGCAAAGTAACAATTCAATCCACTTTGTGGTTTCTGACAAGAAGATTTTTTAAATCTGGACCAGTCAGAACACATATTGGCCCTGGCAGCCATGTTAATTTCTGATCAGCACCAAAAACAAAAAAAATCTGGTAAAAGACCTCCTGCCTAACATTTCTGCCAGGTTTGGTTTAAATTTCTTTAGTGGTTTCATAGAAGAAGATGAAAATGTAAAGAATTAATAGACACCAACAGACACCAAGTGATGACAAATGTTCTTTAAGGCCAGGTGAGCTAAAAATTGATTGAAGTAACATTTGTTCTATTTCTTACAAGGAATCAATTAAAACATACCCTATTCAAATCAGATAAATAATAATAAGTCTGAAATTTGACAATATGTCAAAATGCATCGTTTTGTAACTTTGACCAAAATTATCTGCAAAGGGTAAAATAGCAAAAATCTGTTGACACAGTACTGAAAGCACTCTCTACAAAATATTATAAAAAAACCATTAAATTGTAGAAAAAATATCAAATTAATACATTATTTTACAAAATCAATATCTTTAAATCATTTAAGTTTCATCCAGTACAAATTTTCCTGAGTCGGTTTTGGTGTCAGTAGAACTCCACATGGCAACCCGTCCATCTCGACTACCAGCACCACTTATGATATATCTGTTTTCAGCATTACACAATGATCTGACTGCATCATCATGAGCTTGAAGATTTTTTATGACTTTCCTTGTATCTGTATTTATTATATGAATATGGCCATCCTTGTTTCCAACCCAGATCTGAAAAAAACAATAGTTATGTATAATTCTTTGTAAGTATCAGACAAATGACAATAATTAGTGACCTTCTTTCCACAAACATTTTGTAATATTTTCATATATTTTCCTGCACAAATATTTATTAAAATTTTTTATTACCTAATAGTATATGAATTACCTACTGTCAGCGCAGCTCACTTCGGAAATCGCCTTTTAACAATTTTGAAGATTTTAAAATGGGATTTGAATGGCATACTTTTTACTGAAAATGTATCTAGGTATGTCGTCATTTT
>JARWCS010024427.1:0-16792 GCA_034783895.1 Geukensia demissa
GGATTGAAAAATTGGACAATGCGGCAGATGTCTTTAAAGAGGCAGGAACTGCTTACCATTCCGGACAACCTGAGTTCACCCCCGGTTTTTGGTGTGGTCCGCATTGTTCATAATTTTGTGTTTTCAGTTTTAAATATGACTTGTGTGTGTCTTGTTCGAATTCTCGAGGGACTTTCCCATTTTGTCTGGCCCTTCGGTTATCTTTCGCTTCCTCTTTTGATTAGATACACAAAGTTAAGTTCTTACATATAACGATTTGGTTTTTTTTTTGGTTTTTTTTGTTTTTTTGGGGGGGGTTGCCCTTTTTTAATTACCAAATTCAAGACCACTCAAGTCTAATTTTTAATGGTCCCGGAAACACATCTAGGAAAGGAGATCTCAAAATAAGAGGGCTATAAATTTTAAGAAAATGTTAAATATTGCAAATCACTATATAGTATAACCTTGCGTTGACAGAAGAAAAGATATGAACATTGTTTCAGTTAATTGCTTTTAACTGATTTATGTCAGAAAAATTAATAATATCAATAATAAATAGTGACATTAATAAGCATGGTTATTCAGAATGACAAGATGTGCTATATAACATACGCTGATAAAACATTGGAAATCAGCTGTTTCATCAACATATCTAATGGATCTAAAGGAAAACAATGAAAACAGATAATCAAATCACTACTACTGATCTAATTATGACGTATGATGCGAGTCAGAATTTGATTTATTTGTTTGAATTGTGAAAATAGTTAGCTTATCTTTTACTACTTTGTGGTTAGACAAAAATATAAAAGATATACCATTAGCGTAGAAACAAAGATCATAAAAAGGATATGATGTCTTTCAAACATTTCATGATCTATGTAAATATGATCCTACAATGAAGAAACCATATTGTGACTAGTATACTAGCGCTCATTCTGTCTCACTTTAATGTGAAATTCTAATTCTATATTCA
This sequence comes from Geukensia demissa, assembly GCA_034783895.1. Lineage (NCBI taxonomy): Eukaryota > Metazoa > Mollusca > Bivalvia > Mytilida > Mytilidae > Geukensia > Geukensia demissa. The sequence goes on from JARWCS010024427.1 coordinate 956, forward strand.
TTAATAAGTAAAGTTATTTTCCTAAAATCTTACAGATTATTATAGTAAGAGCAACAGTCTGCAATTGTGGCAATTTAATTAAAATACAAGTTAATAAATGTTGAATAAACATGGGGAATTTTAGTATGCTATCAGTAGCCTAAGAACCAAAACATAGGAAGTTTCAGATCCAAACACAGTAAAATATTACTCAAACCCCAACAAATTGAAATAGGAAGCCAAATCGGAAGGCAGGGACAACTACTAAAAGAAATACGTTTCGCTTCCTCTCCTTATATTCAATGCTTTAGAATTTAAACAAATCTAGCAAATTTATATAAAACATTATTTGATCAATTTCATGTCAGCAAAGTCTGTCAGCTGGGCTGGTGAATATCCGCGGGGACCTATGGTCCAACACCAGAGGCATCGACCCAGTGGTTTCAAAATACAATTTTACCAATGTTGAAGAAACATGATGAATTTTAGTATGCTATATGTTCTTTTCAAGGAGTAATACCTTTATTGCAGAATATTCCCAATTAGGGATATATGCAGATATACAAAACATTATACAGACATACATAAATATTGAAAAACATTGAATAATAAAGTAGATTTTGACAAGTATATGAAAGCTGTATTGTGAGAAATATAGAACTAAAATTGAAAAGGTTTCGTTTAGTAACAAGTATGTTTTTACAAAAATGTAAATGGACCTTTTTCATTTTCTACCAAAGGGGCAGAAAGAAATCGTTAAGTCGGAAGACAGACAAGACCATGGCCAACATTGAGGCTGCGTGTCAGTTACTTAATTTACATGACTGTACACTAAATGATCAGGGTCACATTGTCTTTTCTTAGAATATATACAATTTGATATACTTAAATACTACATACATTCTATCATCGTAAAACTTGGTATGGTGATACAAGTGGTGTATTCATTTTTTAGGGTATAACTGTCTCAGAAATACATTATTTCAACTAAAGGCCACCTCTAGACTTTCTGTACGTGAGTACAATTCAAGGAATATTCAGGAATGTTTGCGCCCATGTAATGTGCATTTCAACTTGGGTGATGATGACCTCAGTGTCACATTTTTGGATTCTTAATTTCCTTCCAACTTGCATTAATTGTAGTTAAATAATGAACAAGATATCTCATTAAGCAATGTGCTTGTACTTAGAATTCGTCATCCATAGAAGTTTGACCCGTAAACTATATGATGATGCAACAGGGCTTTATAAACTTTGTTTTGACACCCAATATTATAAACAGTCCCAAAACAAGCTTTTCTGATATGTGAAGTTTTGAAGGTCTTTATATATAAATGAGCAAAGTACTAAAAAATGATACATCATTTTTTAGCAATTTTTGCAAGCAGGAAATTTAATATCAAGAATCATTATAAGTGGGAGATGTTTATAAAAAAGTGTATATGATAGTAATATTTTTATTTATGATTTTTGAGTCGTGTTGGACGCAGCGCACCAATGACAACTGAAAACAAACAAGAGTAACTACAACAACTCTGATGAGGATTAGAGCATTCTATAGCCACACAGTGTAGTAATATATACAAATTATCTCCAGTATAGTTGAGTGTAACTTGAGGTATGGTTTAAGACTCAGTTTGCATATTAATGATACACTAGATGCTATCATTTCTAACACCTGTTTATTTGGTTATGATCGGGTCTGAAATGAGGACATTAGTCAACAAACTGAAAATCTCGACGTTTATTTAAATTGATTTAATGTGTCTGTATCGAGTAGAAATACGCGATCTTTTACAATATTCATGAAAAGCTGAGATAAATATGCCTGTTATATATATATACCATATCCGACATTAAGGACTCCACGACGGGTGCTGCGCGGAAGACAGGAAACGCTTACCCTTCATGAGCACCTAATCCCATTCCTGTTTTATAAAGGAGTTTGTGGATTCCAAGCCTGTGTTCCTTTGATTTGTTTTCGTTTTATCTTTTAGTTTATTTCAAATTTATCTTGTCTCTTTGGGCTGTGTACTTTTGATCGTTCACCTGGCTATTCTACACTGGACTCCATACAACAATATATCATCAACTATGCTCTATCTCTACAAAAACTGACGAGAAAGGGCATCACAAGGTCACCGAAAGCAACAGTTTGTATATTGCCTTGGTGGCCGAGTGGTCTAGTGTGCTGGATTGGATGTTCCTTAACGTCCAGCGGCAAATACTCTATGCATATTTAGAATGAGAGCTTATTAATGAGTGGTAATGATGAATGGACACTGTTTTGTACAAGACCGACACGCTGAGCCGAATTTTCTACGTGCTAATGTCCAATTCAGTTCCTTAAACACGGAACTCGTGTTTTTATAACCAGTAAGAAAATATATGGTTAAGTCTGAACTGTTTTAAGAATACTTATAATTTCCAAAATAAGGGGTGACCAACGAGATGACAATGGATAACCATTTAGAATCTATATGGTTTAAATGATAGGATCTGAACTGTTTTAGATAACTTACAATTTACAAAATAAAGGGATAGGGCTGACCCGGGGATGACCATGAAAGTCGTCTTATGATAACCATTAAGAATATTATGGTTTACGGGGTGGATCTAAACAGGTATTGACAGATCTTTAGATTTAAAATATAATGATGTGCCTCCGTTACCAGAATACTGAAAACTTTGGCACAGACAACTCTTTAAGTGTTACCAGTGCATTTGATCTACGGTGTAGAAGTCCCTGGACAATTGTTTTTGGTAATTTTTACCCCTAAGGATAACATGGGACGGGAGTCAGCAAAATTGCGATGCCCTCTTTGACATGGAAAATGTAATGTGTGTGATACAAGTTTCACAATCCTTGCTTCCATAGTTCAGATTTCATCAAGTTTGTTCAATAATCCGACATTTAAATTGGTCAGATTTCCATATAAGGGTGAGAGAACTCGCACTAACTGACATTGCCTGATAAAGTTGATTTTCAAATATGATATACCAGTTTTACAGATTGTTGTCTCGCCTGCGACGTAAGTCTCTGTAGGCAAGACAAAGTGTTTACGATTCCGTCGTCGTTGTCGTCGTCGTCCACACTGGTTTAACCTCGGGTTAAAGTTCTTTCAAATTGAAATAACTTTGTCAAAACTTTATGAATTTTCACGAAACTTGCTCAGTAGTTTCTGTATTAAGTAGATATATCATCTAGAGTAAAATTTTGAAAAAAATATATTTTTTGCAGTGAAGTGATGTTAACCCTAACGTTTAAGATATTGAAATTTTATTTGCTTAGTTGTTGATTTTCTAGAACTTCCTTAGAAGTTTGTTTATGATAGAATTGTATATCTGGAATTTTTAGGATTTTTTTTCATATTTTGACATATAGTTGAATTATTCACACAAGTTTTTTTTATTATAACCTTAAGGTTAAAATTATTAAAAATTCCAATAACTTTATCATTTTTTGTGGATTCTAATGAAACGTGATCTCTCATTATAAAGATACACTGTTCATGTGAAAATAAAAATAATCCTGTTGTTTGACAGTTTTAAAGAGACTTTGTTACCTCTAATTTCAGTCTCAACAGATGCTCAAACTATACTGGCAACAGCGACAGCAGTCGAGACACCAGGTTCTGAAGAATCGTTATGGATTTTATATAATGATGTTTTACATGAATTAATCATAGGAATATTTTTTTCTAATAAAGTAAGTTAAATTTGTTGACAGTTTTTGCGCCTTAGTGGTTATTTAGATTGCTCCATTGAAATGATTTACAACCGTTTTGCTCGGTCTAGTAAAAAGTTGTCAACCGAGATGAAATATTGTAGCTTATCACAAGCTGTCCAATATTCCATGACGATATGATAACTACTTTTTGAAAAACAACCTTAACCTGGAATCTAAACTTGAAATTCCTTAAAGATTGAGTGTTGCTTAAATGCAGTGGAAAAAATAATATGATATTCAGGACGAGAACAAGTTATCAAACAATTAATCTTAAATTGAACGAACTGCAGTCAGGGCGGGGAATGTTCTAGCCACAGGATGCCTGCCATACCTCTAACACGGGGCACGGCGGTAACGTTTTCGTCCCAGACAGGTTGAGAAACTGAGTTGCCCATTTGTTAACCAACGGACGCCCTTTTGCAGGCATTTTACCTTAAGGCGGAGAAATCGAATCGTCTAGTTCTATTCCCCGAACGCCCTCGGCGGATTCCATACAGAAAATTGAAGTTGGTGACCCATGACTTCTAGGTTGCAACATCTTTTCGCATCACAATTTAGCAGATCGTATCACAAGCTTTACGTAATGAAATCATAACTCCATCAAAACATCCTATAAGATAAATATTTCGCTTGACAGTCAAGCTCCATCAATATCAATTCTGTATATCCTTTAAAAAGACAAAAATTGATAGAAGAAGAACACGTCAACATACATGTACCATCAGTATATATACAAATACAAAAATTCAATTGAAAGGTACGTGTAGCGCCCAGTGAGAGTATTAATTTGTTGTTAACCCCCCGGTAGAACATTTTGTTACCATGTCCAAGAAACAACAAATTAAGACTCAGTATAAATGTAAGGGACAATGACTATAGGATAGTAGATTTACTGTAAGTCCACCTACAGGATGTGTCGATGATATATTGGAAATTTTCTATCGGAAAATCCTCCAGCCAGGTTGGCCGAATCGTAAGTTGTGAAATACTCCTTGCACTTCATGTTGCACGGAAAGTCTGCCTTTAGGATTTGTCGATGATATGAAGAATTTCGATGATATGTGAAAAAGTGAAGTTAAAATGTCGACTATTCGAAACATGAATCGTTATAAATTTTCGATAATAATAACTTCAAAGGCGGTAATTAATGACCTTGCTCGCAGACAGTCTTTGCTAATAATCACGAGGTGACCTACAGACACAGACATGTTTTAATTAATTAGCTTTTCATCTTTTTCATCTTGTACAAATCAAACGCTGTTGGTAAGTACATATAAGGTTTATTTACTTTTTACACTATTGAACGTACTGAAAGGGGGCCGGGAATGTTTTGATTAAAATCGTTGCTATGGAGTATTTCATTATTCAACATCAGGTCTAATATTGAAGATATTGTGATGTAGTAATATGCATTCATTTTTAATGAAATATGGTGAGGTCTTTTTGACATTTTTTTTCAGATATATTAGGAACGTTACCGCCGTGCCCCGTGTTAACAAAATGCCACGCTCTCAGCACGTTAAAGACCCCTTTCCAACAGCTCGTAATGAGCGGTCCATAGGTGACCAGTTAGGCTAAATTTCCCGCCCATACCCAAACAATCCCAATTTGATATCCTGTGGCTATTAAATTTCCCGGCCTACCCCCAGCTACCCCTTTTTGATTTATTGTTTGATAACGTATTCTCGTCCTGAAAATGCATGAAATATTTGCCACTGGACGTTAAACAACAATCAATCCACCAGATATATTATATTTTATGATATCTTTCCTTGCTTCTTTTAGAATTTTACAGTGGTGTCACAAACTAAAGCACGATTTCTGGAGATCTGTAGCACTGGTTAAAATGTCACATAGACGAAAGATGTTATAGATTTAAAAAAAATATTGTGAACACTTTAAATGTAAGAGGACGTTTAGTAGTGATAATTTTTGGTCAACTCCCAATGACACGAAAGTCGTAAAGTGGTAGTTTTGAACAGATTTCATGTAATCTAGTACAAGTCAACTTATAACGCGTAAACTATAAGTTGGTTCCTAACGGGGAATAAATTGTGATTATTTTTGCTAATTTTCATACTTCTGGAATCAATTAAGAATAAGAATCACTATAGAACAAACCCCCAAATAAGATTTTAAAAAACAGCTAGATAATAAATAATTATTAATCGAAATAATGTTGCAAGGCAGTTGTCAACACAAAATATGGTCAGCTGCTAAGATAATTAATGTAATACAAACACGATTTTTTATTTTGGGCGATTTAGAGCTTTTTGCAAGGAGTGGTATTCCGTCCTTGTTGAAGGCTTTGTGGAGTTTTGACTGTTGGAGTGAAATTTACCCCATATATTTTCTTTCTCATATGTACCAGAAAACCGCGATCCACAGCTCACACAAGTTTTGTAACAAATAATAAAAAAAACATTTTAACTCCGTGAAAAGCACTTTTACGCTAGGAGCAAAAAAAGGAAGATCAGTAAAAATTTTTTAGTTGCATTCAGAGACCAACCAGGGGTGGATCCAGGAATTTTGAAAGGGGGGCGTAAATCCTGAAAATCGACGAGCGGAGCGAGGCGAAAAATTATTTTGACTCTTTTTTTCCTATAAATGTGCCCCTTTCCCCATTGGATAAGACGTGTTAAAATTACGGATATATGGGATCTGTAGTTTAATTTTTTTTTTTTGGCGGAGAAAGGGGGGGCGTACGCCCCCTCCGCCCCCCTTAAATCCGCCCCTGCCAACTGAAATATACCGTTCATGACGTAATGAACGCGGACAACTCAAATATAGAGTCAACAATCATGGAATTTTGCAAATTACAATATTGGAAAACTTTCAAACATTCAGAAGCATTGAAACCAAACTATGTTTTAAAATACAAGTTTACCAATGTTGAATAGATATTGTGAATTTGTATGGGAAAGAGAAAATATGGAGTATATGTGCCGGAATGACGCAATCAACACCTTTCACACGTTTATATGCTTTAAAATCAAGGTAAAGTCAGTTTTTCCTAGGGATTGAAACTTTATTTTCAACCAAATTACAAATCTTTGATATTTGTCAATACTAGTTACTGGAAATAGAGTTCTCCAGCATATTGCAACCAATTCTGTTGGTTATCAAGTAAACTGAATATTAAACGAATGCATCTTTTTTCAATCAAATTTAACATTAATGAATACATCTTCAGTCCTAATCGTATCTGAGTTATATATACCTTTTGTTAGTTAAATTAACACCTTTTTCATTGGACTTGTGTACAGATAATTGAAATATGGAATACTTTTTTACCTTTTTCAAAACAGCAAACGTTAGTATAAAAGGCGACATTTCTTAGTATTATGGTTTAAAATCCAGATAACAGTTGTCTAATTCACAGGAATACGGTTTTAGTGTAATCAAAGGGATGTTTCATTAATTTATTTTTTTTAATAAAAAAAATGATAACCGTTTAAAAGGGAAATAACTCTTTAAAATTTCTATTCTATTACAAGGAACGCACTATGGTTTTGAATACTTTGTTTTGTATCTGGTAGATGAGAATGTATTGACCCCCATTTTTTTATTTTCTTGGAGATTTAAAAAAAAAAAACTATATATTTACAATTTATATTTCAAAATTCTATCCACTCGTGGTCTCTATCTGTAAAATTGTATTTTCTTTACGTAAGTTTTGTAAATTAAGCTCATCTTGTACCAACTGTAGCTCAAAATCAAGGGCAATGACATATAAATTGTTTTCAAATTTTAAATGACATCCCATTCAACTAGTTGAACCCCGCAACATGCCTCAGTTGCCTGTCCCAAGTTAGGAAATGTGGTTATATGTTTGTCGTCGTGTTAAATGATTTGCGACAAGCACTTTTTGATAATTAAGGTTTCGTGGGATCACAACCTCCAGACGGAAAAAGCTAATTTTCTTTTTGAGTGATTATATTCAAATAGCAAATCATTGTACCAAATCTAGTAAAAATATACATCTCAGCAAAAAATCTTTTTGTCGGAGTACGCAGCAAAAGTCATATTAAGCAAAAACGAATAGAAATTGGCAAAGATCGAGTTGTATGCTTTTATTTATTTTTGGGTACTGGATGTATGTTTTCATCTTTCGAACATAAAATTCCGCGATTATTATCTTTTTCTTTTGGCTTATTGGTTGTTTATATTTGGCTTGTCGGCGTTCATAACGTCTATATTTCTTTGGTCCATGCATGGAACTAGAAATTCTTGAAATTTTACTTATCTTCACGGTTTTCACTAGCGTGTCTGATGAACGTAAATCCAGAAAGCGCTTTTCACACATTAAATTTGGCTTTTAAATTCTTGTTATGAACGAATGTAAGGTGTCGACAATTTTACATTGAGTGGAATTTCAGTGCCAAACATGAACCTCTGTGAACCTACCCTTTTTTACATTCAAAATTGTAAAACTACCCCTTGAATCTACCCCCTTTTACACTCAAAATTGTATGCTTCTTAAATGAAATATATTTGTACTGATAAATTGAACAAAGCAGTAACAACTAACATATTTGATACAGTATTGAATTTTACTCAGTCAAACGGCAAGACGGAAAGATTTCATGTTCAGCCATTTTTGACGGATTTTCAAACTCCTCTGTTTTTTTTTTTTTTTTTTTCATTTCAATGCATTAGTATGTTTCGCCCAGCGATCCATTTCTTTTCATAATTTCCCTCAACATTCTTTCAAATGCCATTTTAGAAAATTTTATAAATCCTTGTTATTTCTTCAATGGTTTTGTTAGATAGAACCGTCTAAGGCAAAATCAATGGAAAATCAAGAAAAACCCTTTTCCCGCCAAATATTTAAATGCTTATTTCTCCAAAACAAACACACTGATCCATCTATTTTTTCTCTTTATTTTATTCCAGTACAAAAGGTATTAAAGGGTAAAACAACCTTTTGAAAAATCTCGTTATTTTTAAACAGATTAGCACATGGACCCCTACTTTTCAAGTCGGCAATACTTTTTCCAAATCATTAGACATTGCATTCTCAAGTTCCACCAAACTTTCAATGTGGGACTTTTTTCAAAAACAGTTTAAAGATTGCAAATAAATCCAAATCCATTTTTGCCTCATTATGATTAGAAATGAGAATTATAACGGAATGTCAGATAATATTTAATTGAAAAGATGTTGATTATTAAAGCTAACACAAAACTCAGAAATCAAAAACAGCATGTCTTTTGCACTTTCTTCGGACAAGTAATTGCATCTTATATTACGTTTTAAAAATTGTTTATTCGTCATTTTTTCGATAAAACCTCAAAAATATTTTTTTTTAAAAGTTATGAATGTATATTTTTCTTGTCATTTTTTTAAATTTCACATAGTCATTAACCAAATTATGTCATTTTTCAGGGGATCTAAACTGTATCGTAAATATGCCCTTAATCTCGCACACACCTTGGGTGTTATAGTCCGCGTTCCGATAGGTTAACGTCGGTCTATGGGTCCCGGGGTAAAATTATGAAACTAGCAGGAAGTGGAGGTGCCAATCGGTTTTTTTTTATTCGATGACTAAAATAGTAATTTCTTTGACCTAAACATTATACCACTGAGCAAGCTGAATATTCTCTACGATGTTTTTTCTTCACTCTATTTTAACAGTTTACAGCAAGGGAAAACAAGGACATTATCGACACCTCAGAGATCGACTGACATTCCTTACAGTCGAGCATGTACTCATTTCCAGTAATTATGACAATTAAATTTCTTTCAGCAAAGTGGATTAGAGTTATCAAATTAAAGGAGTTCTCGTCTACTTTAATTATCATTTTTATTGGTAAAATAACTATTCGCGATGTTCCTTAAACCTTCCGAGCACTAATTATATCAAAAGTGTTAAGTGACAAATTATGTCACACTCTGACATCCCAAATTACATTTTGTTTTGGGCAATTCCGTTCATTCGATGTCTTTTAAAATGGAATTTGCTTTCTTTTTGTACCTATAAGATTTCAAGTCTTAAAACAAAGCTACATTATAAGAGATGATATCGACCAACATGATTACAAATCTTATGTCTTACTATTGTGAATTACATTATACTGTATGAGTTATTTGGTAGATTAGATATATAGTCAATTTCTTTTCTCAAATTCAGTCATTTTTAAAGAAAAAAATAAAAGTAGTAAGTTTCGCGCTATTTTCAACAATTTTTCTAAGAATGAATTAATTAACAGCATGCAGCAACGTGTCCCAACAAAATGTTTAGACAGAATGTTTAACTAAATGCGAGGTTCATTCATTTTGTTATTTGTTTGGGCTCGCTGTGGCTCATCTATCTCACGCAATGAAAAACTTTTTTTAAATTTCCCTTTTTACATATTTGCAGTAAAAGCCGTATTATGACATATTGATGACCCCGTTGTGACGTGATAAACAACTTTCCTTTAGAAACTTATTCATATTTAAACAAATTGTCCAACTGTACTATAAAATTGAGGCATTTTTATTTTGAGGTAAATTGGCCATTGTTATCAAACCTCCTTTTTTGTATAATCGGTATTAAACGTTGGTTAAGAAGACTGGCGTGTACATTGTAAAACTATACTTAAAAATTTAAATTCACAAACAAGTGGCAACACAGCCAGCATGCGGAGGTGTTAAAATCCCATGTTAGCTGTATTTAAAGCGATGTTAATTTTCGAAAAGGATGCAGACAGCAGTTGAGATACGCATATATCATGTATATATTCATTGTTATATTAACTTCTTTGTAAACCAGTGGTAATGAAACATTTTTCAAATTTTTAGAATCTATATTTTTCTTGCATAAACATAAGTTTTAATCTGACCTCCCTTTGTATATATGAAAATGAAAAGATGTGGGTTAAATGTCAGAGACTTGCACTCCATCCACGAGAAAAACAGAGTAATTCACAAATTTATAAAATGACTTCTCACCCACCAGTAAATAGCCACTAAAACAAAAATTCTGAGGTTCAACAACATTCAACATTGTTCAACGGACAAAACGATGTTTTTGTAATTGTTATATTAACATTAAATTACAATAATGGCATATCACAAATTGAGATATAATTGTAGCAACTTAAAAAATGAAGTGATAAAACACAAAAAACTTTTCCAATATCAGATTCTTCTAAATCTATCACCTTCGATCAATTCTATTGCACATATTGGAAATACTAATAAAATTAGCATTTGTATCTACGTTGTGTAACACACAAAATGAATGGCAACGTTGATTGTGTTAATACATTTACAGCAACTAAATGATATCCGTGTAAAACCAATGGCATTTTATTATTAATAACATAAAGATAGTTCAAATAAAATTTATTTTAACTATTAAATGTTACTTTCAACAATGAATGTCACTTGTTTTACATTGTACACTTAATTGGCCGATAGTTGTTACATTTAATATCATTATTTTAGGGGCCTTTTACAGCTTGTCGTAGGGTGTGGATATATGTCCATTATTGAGGGCCTTAGGGCAACTTATAGATGTTTGTAACTTACACGTTTTTTATCAATGTCTCATAGACAATCATATCACATCTTTTCTGTAAAGATCTTTACCTTAAAGAAAGCTGTAAAAGGATGTGATATTATTCAAAAACAAACGGGTAAAAACACTAAAGCAATAAAAACACCTCATTACAGGTTATATATATATAGGATTAGGACATCTACATAAAGTATGTAGTGGATTTAAACACATTTGTAAGAGCTCAAACCGCCCCCTAATATTGGATAGTGGTGTGACAACACGACAATAAAAGAAACCCGGAAAGTCAATTTCATATTCAAATTCAATAAATGTCTTCTGAATAAAAAGATTTTTGTCTGCCCAATTGGTATCTTCGAAGTTGGCGCTGACTTGTTTACAGTGTTCTTTTCGGGATCCTGATTTGGTTAATACTGTTACAATAACGTTACTTGGTAATGACTAGTTCCTTATTATGTTTTTTGCAGGCCTTTATTTATTCTTTGAGTCCACATCATGATTTGGTTAGTCCGGCCACAGTGACATAACTTGTACGCATTATCATGATCTGGTGCAGACCTGTTTCCAGTGTTCTAGTCCGGAACAGGATTTGCTAAATCTGTCATTGACACAAATAAGTGTCATCTTCTTTCCAATGTTATCTTTAACATCATGATTTGATGAACATGCCACATTGACTTTACTTAGTACATACTGATAACTGGTTAGTCCACTTGATTTGCTTATCATGTCTTTGTGACTTAACATAATGTAGACTTGTTTCCAGTCAAATCACGATTGTTAATGTTACTTTGACTTGTCTGAACATAATACAGCCTTCGTTATAGTGTTCTTGCCAACATCATGATTTGATTCATTTTCTCCCTGTGACTCAATTTGTTATTGATTTTTTTTTAATCAAGATATTTTTCTGCATTAACTGGATAGTACCCTCCCCCGCCATTCCACAGATTATGTACTTCTAACTGACGACAGAATACTAAGGCTATCCATAAAAATGTGAGTAAAACTCACAAAGGATACTCCACCATCCTCATATATTCATACTGGCTGAGGTCACTTTTGTTTTATGGAGACTCACTCACACACTCAAAATTGGAAGTATACATAAAAAGAAATATACATGCCAGACTGAAATCCATGGTAAAGGACCTATAATATTGACCTTGAGGTAAAAGTTCAAGGTCATAAAGAGGTCATGAATTTACACGACACATCGTCTGATGGTGATTCACCCATGTGCAAAATATTATATGCCTATGTCAAAGGACAAAAAAAGCTGTGACATGGACACACAGTCATGTTAAAAAACCTATTAATTTGAACTTCAGGTCAAGGCACTAGGTAATGTTGAATTACCATGCTAATACACTCATGTGCAAAATATGGTATGCCTATGTCAAAAGACATAACAGATGTGACCCGGACACTAAGCCATGTTCAAAAAGCTATAAATTTGACCTTGAAATCAAAGGTTCAAGTCATAATGGGGTCATGAATGTACCGGACACGTCGTCTCATAGTGAAAATAAAATCATATTTTGCTATATGTTTGTCGTCGTAAATATTTTAAAGTATTACTGAATGAATTTAATGTCCATTTCAGTTCCTTTAAATAATGGATTTTGCCGTCTAACAACTTTATTTGCCAACCAAATTAGTTCATTTTTTGGTCACAACAATGGTAATGATGATACGTCATTTATTCCACTCCAGCTTTTTTAAAAGATTAACTTAAAATTATGTATTTTTGCAGGTAACAACCAAATAATAGGCATTGCTTAGAATAGTTGCATTCGAGTAGACTGGCATATTTGCCTGTAATAACCTGACTTCTCTAAAAATTGTTTAACCCTCAACCCTTTTTTTTTCGGCGTTAGTTTAAAAACCACCTTTCTTATGATGAGAGTCGATAAATGGCAAAACAGAATAGATATTTGAAGTCCCAGGTACGGACTACGATGAATTGGAATGTGCAACCAACTTTTCTAATGTAATGTTTTAAAAGTAAACTTGCCAGCTTCATTTTCCCATTAAAGGAACTGAAATGAACTTTAATATTAAATTGACTACAACGGTTAGATCGAGCTTATTGCCAAATGACGTGATGACATATAAGACAATTAATTGTAGTAAGCTCTCCTTATAAATTGTCGACAAGGTTTCTGTTGTTAACATTATGATACATTCATGTTTTGTACATAGAATGTCCACAGCTGGTTATAAGACAAAGTTCCAGCAGCTAGTATGATAGAATTTTGTTTAAGAATACAAATAATGTATTCTGTTCATTATTTAGCATGGGACATACTACAAACATAATATTATCATTATTGATCAATTTGACCATGTAGAGCACATTTGACAAATCCTGTATTATACGATAAACCCAGATAATTCAATAAATTATATTGTTTTGTCTTCTTATCTAACTGAGACATCCAGTAAAAGCAAAGCTAATAAATGTCTTTTATTAATGTTATATGGTCTCATTGATGAATTACCAACTTTATTGCTTTAAGTGCCTGACTGTGTCTACGTGTACAATAAATCTATACATGCTCATTCCCAAGGAGAGTGTCATTCCTGTCGTATGTTTAATTTTGAGTAAATCTTATGAATAATTAACACTACTGTCGTTTATTTGTCGGTTCGTCTCGTATTAATGTCAGTACAAATTGTTTAATTTTATCATTAAACTATACAGTAAAATCAACTTTTTAAAATTATTGTAACATTTGGATTTCTTAAATTATATGATGAAATAGCTGTTTTCATCATTTTACTACATAAGTTAATGTTTCATTTTTAGATAAACTATAAAATATGTCAAAACCCATTTATTGTTTCAATATTTTTGACACAGCAAGTCTGACTGTGGTGTTCTGTTGAGCCAGATTTTCCACAAGGGTTGCTGTTAACTTTCAAGTATTCAAATTCCAACGATAATGTAAATAAAGGTTCAATACAATAGCCGTTTTTGCAAAAACATAGGGGTACAACTCTTTCTAGGTCCATAAAACTCAATGGCTTGGAATTTGAATTGATACAGACGATTTGCATTTTATAATGTTTTTTGTATGATACCTGAATTCACTACTACAGGAAGGAAAAGAAAACCGAAGGGCAAGATGGGACAATTTGACAGACACGACAGTCTCTAGAACATAGACAAGATGGAACATCGCCACTAACTTAAAACTAACATGCAATTATGAACAGTGCGTACCCCACCAAAATCCGGGATTAACTCAGATGGTCTGGAAGAGTAAGCATGTCCTGCCTCATTGTCCATTTAACAATCCGATAAAGGTCATCTCGTGGTAAAGGGGAAGTACAAATTCCAGGCGGAGGGAGTGCATAGCATGTTAAACGATCCTCCGCAACTTTACAGAAAAAGATCCATACCGACCTACATTGAGGTAGCTTATGTGTATGTTTCTACAGGAAAGACTAGAGCTAAATGGAATCGAAATCAAAAGAGGGCTATACAAAAATTAATGTCCAAGTGGTCTGATGGAATGGCAACCTCTAAACATTCACAAATGCAAAGTTCGAAATGTTATTTCAAAAAGTGTTACGCCTTATACATGTATTAAACTAAGTTTTGTAACAGCTTACTATATACGTATAATGAAAGTTTAAATACAGAATGTTATATCAATTAATTAGTTTTCGGTGTACAGATACTGTACACAAACAATTTGTGTTGGTTCGCTGTTAAGTGATATTTTCATAGCTAAAACTATTTGCCTTTTATGAAAGACTTCGCATTAGAAGATAAATTAACATGTTAAAGTTCACAACACGAAATTCTAATTTATCATTAATATTACAAAGGTGTTCTATTTTTAAGTTTTTGATTTCTCGTATAAGGAAAAATAATATTTTATAAAGAGATAACTGTTACAATCTTCTTTTTACAAAAACATTTGCGCGTACAATGATGGACTAAGACTGTAATAATCAATGCCAACATATGTATTGGAGATCGCCTTCAATTATCTCTAGTAGCTTATTGTGCAGTGGTTAATAATTATTGCTTATTGGAACCATGCGTTAAGTTACTTTAGCTTTCAGTCATGCTTTATCATTCGTCAGATTAGCCAATGCAGGTAAGCACTTACCTTTTGACGCTATTTATGTAATTTTATTTTATTTGTTATGTATAATGTTTGTTTGAGTAAATTTTACGTAATTTATCATTTTGCTTACAAATTTGTACAAGTTATGTTGACATTTTTGTGATTAATAGAATTGTTTCAAAAATGGTTAATAATTAAGGTTCTACATTAAGATTTAACTAGAGTTTGAAAGTTTTATTTCTTGTATTAAACAGATTCACTCATTTCATTAAAATTGTTTACTGCCTTTGTCATATCGAAACAACAAGATCTGATTTTATTTAGCTCTTAAAGGTCGGACATTTGCCTGATTTTATTTAGCTCTTAAAGGTCGGACATTTGCCGATTGCATAATAGAGTGTATATCTGGAGACTTTACTATAACCAATTGAATTTACGTTAAAAATTTCTTTCTGAAGAACCCCCCGAGGGCGGCCGGGGTATAGAAATAGGTCGTTCGGTTTCTCCGCCTGCAGGTAGAACCCCTGCTAAAGGGG
>JARWCS010024537.1:2487-16789 GCA_034783895.1 Geukensia demissa
GAAAGTCTCCAAAATTGAATTTTTGACTCAGAAAATGCCAATATTCCATATTTATGACTAGTTTATATAAAAAAACAATAAACACAATTTAATGGATATTTTACATATGGCATCATATGGTATTTAGTATTTGCCAATACTTCAGTAATAGTGAGTGGTAGTATTGTAAAAACTTTTAAAAATTGAAGATATAGGCTACTAACAGAAAAGATATTTACCATTACAAGTTTCAGAATTACAAGACCGGCTCTCCCTTCCAGGGCCTTGACAAGGTGCTCCGTTCCCAACAGGAGTAGGATTGTTACATTGTCTATAGCGATATTGTTCTCCACCCCCACAGGTACGTGTGCATTGTCCCCAATCTGTCCACAGGCCGTACTGACCGTCGATGTCTACAAGAATTAAAAGAGACTAGTCAAATGTTCTTTACATAGAATGACTGTTAATGCTGTCAAACGAGACCAAACAGGAACAGAATCTTGCATATCAAGATAAATACCCAATCAAAAATATTTGCATGAATAGGCTACCGTTTATTGGGAAATATTCGCGTTTTTCTAGTTTCCCTATGTTCGCTATTGATATTTTACCAGGAAATCAATCAGACGAGTAAATTCTACTACGTATATTCCTCTATTCGAAATGATACCAAATTATAATTTCAGCGAAATAAAACTAATCTATTTGATAACAAAATCGCTAAAAAGCCGGTGCAAAAATAATCCAATATATACGGTATTTTTCAGGGTTTAAAGTCAGTTTCACTGTCATCAATCTTTGTAACTTATTTCTCTCTAACATTTAAAACATTACATACTATTTATTGGAAAAAACCAGTAAGATTACCCGTGACGAAAAGGATACGAAATCCAGAAAGTTTTTCTGTTCTTGTTACAAAGCAAAACTTTTTCAAATTTATGCACATATTACAATCAAGACGATTAACTTACCCTTTTGAAAAGAATAAACACTGATTCCTGTCACTCCACCCTTGCCTCTATATCCACAGTCTGATGATATCCCATACTGGCTAAAGGTTTTCACTGCATCTGGTCCCGTCAGACACATTCCATAGTCAAACAGTGCAAATACAACGTACCCATTTACTGACGCTACATCGGCACATTTTCGTACTGCTGCAGTTCGAGCTTGGTAGTTGTCTTGTAAGTCTGGATATTTCCCCTCCACTGAAGGAATTGTTAGGTTGCTCAGATTTACACTCCAACATCCCAAATAAGATGCCGCTGAAAAGAAGTAGATTAAATTTAATCTAGTTGACCAGAAACAATTAGTTTGAGAAACCATGAATTCGTTACATCCGAAGTAAATGCATTAGGGTTATTACACTTATTACGAAATTTACTGTTTAGTGCAGTTGATTTTCTATTTTCCAAGTCAAAGATGATTCGAATTTCACACAAATGCACATAGATTAGAGTAAACAAATATTTTTTTTCTTATCAAGACTTTAGAAGCAAATTCAAAAACAGAATTAGTGCTGTTGTATAAGTATTGTAATGTAGTAAATTATTAATATCAGTGTATTGATCTTACTTAATATGTTTAAAAAACTGATGAAACAGAAAGTTGTCAAACAATCACTCGGATAACTTACGTTTACAGGGTAGTCCACATGTGTCTGTTTCTGTATTACTTCCAACGCAATATTTGTTATCCATATTCAAACAAAATCTGTATTTCTTGCGTTGACACTGCAAGTCACAAGGCGTATACTGAGACCACGATGACCATCCAAGAGGTGGATAGGTTGGTCTCTGGGTTGGTGCTAAAGTAGGTTGTAACGTCGGTGATTGTGTTACCTTCTGTGTTGTTGGTAATATCGGCTGTTGTGTAGGTCCTGCAGTTGGTCGTGGTGTTGGAGGATTTAAAGTTGTCTTGGATGTTGGTATTGGAGTTTGTTGAGGTGTCTTAGTTTGTTGCTGAGTCATTGATGTTGAAGGTGGAGTAATTTTATTTGCAGATGTGGTCTGAGGGGGTGGTGTTTGAGGAGGTAGCGTAGTTGGTTGGACCTGGTTTGGATTTGGTATATCTAAAAGATTTCATATAAATCAAGCAGTTTCTACACTCATATGTATTGACAAGGTTGTGTCTTCATCCTAAGTATTTCGTTGAACAAACATAACACAACAGATTTTATTGTCTTTAAAATAATATTTCAAGTTGTTCAGTTAGTTAGAGCAAGTATTAACTCAATAACGAAAGACAAATGTTTTATTTTATGATATCATGTTGCCTAATTTCTAAAATTATGCAAACAACGGTCAATCTAAACTGTTTTTTTTTGTGAGAAAAGATTGAAAATAATAAGGATTTTCTGTTAACTTTTTTCAAAAATCGGTTTTCGTTCAACATCAAAACGCCCTTTACTGCTAACAGCTTCCAATGAATAATACAGTAACCAGAATAATATATAGAATAATCATTAAGAACATACACAACAAAACGCTTTCTTATTTTTTCATACAGAATTAACTAAAGTTCTGAGTTAATACTTACCGCATCGGTACAATGTATTAATCCTTTGAAGATCTAAGGGACTTAGTCCATCCCTCTGCCCAATGTTGGCATTCGTATTCCTTATTGGTAGAAGTGTTGGATTTCCATTTTTGCTGAATGAGTATTTTGAATAATGCATAATGCTTCCATAATCATATTGCACACCAAGAGTATCTACTTCGTCCACTGATAATTTATCAAAGTTAAACTGTTTCCCTGAAATTAAAACGTTACAAAGCAGTTCAAGATTTTGTCTTAAGTGGAACTTTTTCAGTTTGAGTCAAAACAATTAATTTTAAAACTTCTGTCAAAAACCATATCAAAAGGAAGAAAAAGAATCATGGCGTAACCTGGAAAATTGCTGGCCAACTTCCACAGTGGTCCAAATTAAAAAGTTTTAAGAATTAAATACAAAAGGCTAATAAACTAGCAGTTTTGACGAAGTTAGCTTATTTTTGCACAGGATGTCCAAAAGATCAATAATAAGAAACATATTTCTGTAGATTTATCTATTTATGTTTGGCAAAGACATAAGAAGTTTTGTGCACTTGAAGAAACTGCGTTTTTTATCGTTTTAAACTGATGAAAATTAATTAGAATAGGAATTTGCCAAGACTCGAAATTTTAAAATAAAAAATCTCGATTGTAGGTGACAATACAAGTTTTTAAATTTTGGCATATCAATGCATAATATATTTATTCGTATTTAAAGAAATTGTAAATATGTTTCTTTATTCTTTGTCATGTGTAATAATTAAGTCATTATCAAATATCATGAAGTTTTACATAACTTCTGATGTTTACCAAAACATTAACAATTTGTTTCAAAGTAAACATCCATGTGGCGATAATTTTAAAGTAGAAAGTTATTGTCCACCCGCGCCAACTTTTATCATTTTATCAACGTCAAGGCACGTTTTAACAAATTCATGGGTAAATTTATCAAAGTCATTTGTTTGCTGATTGGGTGGTTAACTTGTCACGATTAATTTATGCAATTACTTAAGTGTAATTCTCTCTACGAATCAGGACATTTAACAAAACAATATACCATTTCCAAAAAAAAAAAAAAAAAAAAAAATACAAATTACACTTATTCAAATAAAGAATGTTATGCAATTTACAATTATTTTGACTTTCATTTTTCGTTTCAATAACAGTAAAAAAATACAATGAGGACACTTTAAAAGTCTAAGTCAGTTTAACTCTTTTACAATACAGTTTTACTCTTGTAAAATATGCATTCTCTAATGACTTAAAAATTATGCTGAGTTTTAAATTATCTCTAAGATTTTACGTTTTAAAAGTAGTGATTAAGACCTGCAGATATAGGTTCGACTAAATATAAAATAAGTTGTAGATTCTATGCATGTAATGCCACTCCTAACTTATCGATCGTGTTTAAGAAAAAATGTCTTAATTTCCAGTAAGTCAAGAATACGAACATTTTAAACACTAAACAAGGGCTATATCTTTCGATGCAATTTGGCAAAGTTGAAATGATCGAATTAAAAAAAGCTGTTTGTCAATGGTTGAAATTGATTGAATAAAAGTAAGAAATCTAAAAAATTAAATTTAATCAGTATTTTACCTTTTTCAATATTTTCAAGTATGACCTGTACCCACGAATCCCGGTCTGGTCTGCTTTGTTCATGCCAGAAGCCTAGAGCATGCATAATTTCATGAATAGCAGTTCCCGTTATTAAACAAGGTCTCATAAGTGATACATCTTGAGGTCCACCTTGTCTGCCTATGTTTGAGTAACAGCTAGAAATAAACACAATCAAACATAGCAACCAATTCTGACAAATGAAACACACAAAACTTCCATAGCAGATGAATTGCCTTCGTTTTTTAATATCTTGAGACAAATTGTGTGTTTCTTGTCACGTCTTAACGACATTAGCATTATTTATATAAATACTATGACACAAAGTTGTTTCAAGATGTCTTGTGACAGTAGCAATATAATTATAGATTTTCGCTGATCATCTTTACAAGATAGATAATATCCACCCAGACGTTAACGTGACCAACGAGAATCTGTTTGACGCTGGATTGCCATTTAACGTCAGTGACGTTGAAATGGAATCAGTGATTTTGTTTTTTCATTTCAGCGTAGTCGCTTGATAATAGAATTCTCAAGCAAGTAAGACCAAAGGATAAACAATTAAACCAGCGGAAAAATATAAGTTTACCAATGTTTCATATTTGTGGTGAATTTTGATATGGTTTACGTGTATTTCAAGGCGAAATCTAACTAATTAAAACCAAAACATTGGAAGTCCGTGATCAAAAAATGGTAAGGAAAGTACTCAACTAAAAAATACGACCGAAATATGAAGCCATATCTTACCCAGATATGTGTTTGAATATTAAGTAGTCATACTGGTCTGTTCGGGGTACGAATCTGATGCATGTTTTCTTGTGGTATTCTGATATTGCTTGCATGACATCTTTCTTTGCGTCAGAATCTAAAATTGTTTGTAGACAAATTTATAGCATATCGCCTTGTACACAAATTTATAGCTTATCGCGACATGTTAACTATATTTCTTTCAGAACATTTTTTCCTTTCGTCAGATTAAAAAAGAAATTCAAAGAGGAGCAGAAAACAAAAGCTGGAGTAATATGAACCCTACAAAACAAGGAAGAGTTCAGGTAGTCCCGGAAGGGTTAGCGACTCCTGCTACACTATTGTCACCTGTAGTTCTACTCGCTACTCAAAGCCGGTGTTAAGTCACAATCGATGTTAGAAACAACAGGCAAAGAAACGGATTCGTAGTACGAATGCACATAAATATCAGTTGCATATCGAAAACTGAGGAAATTTTAAAGCGTTTTTTTATTTTCATGTTTATATTCTGAATATACCAATTATCGTCTTATCAAGTAATACCTGTGCCATCTTGATATTAAAATAAGCTACGTTACTTAAACAGAAGTTTTTAAGGTAATGTCAATGAGAAAGCACCACATTTCAACAATAAGCCTTTAAAATTTTTAAATATAAGGGTCTCCACAAGGTCATCAACTCTTAAATAAAGGTAACTCTGCAATTTGCCGTGATGTATTTATTTTAAAAGCAGAAAAAACCCGATTAGGTCATAGTAAGTATGAAGTAAGAATTCTGAATCTTTTCCTTAGAAATCAAAGACACAAAGTATACAGGTTTAATTCAATTTCAGCGATCTAGAACTCGCCACAAGGAGTGGGATTCCTTCCTTATTGCTGGCATTGCGAGGACCTCTTGATTTAACCATCTCCTCCTGGTTTTGTTAATATTTTCCCCGAATCCTCTCCTTTTCATACAACAGTCTTACTTTGATGCGGTGTTTGTACGATTTTTATACGAATCTCTAAAACTTACCAAATGATGGATCGAACACATATGGTACAACACGAGTATTCCAAAGGTATGTATGATCTCTTACTGCTGTTCTATGCTACAAAGATAATTATCAAATATCAAAGGTTAAACTAATATTAAAAAGATTAAATAAATAAAAGCTGTAATAATGCGTGTTCACTGTTTACAAATTTTAGGAATGTTTAGGAAAACTGCCATATTACATAATTTTACAAAAAGCTAATAAACTAATGTCATTCTACAATAGGACTGAAATTCCTCTTTCTTTGTATGTATGTTATGAGATTGAAGGACCACAATAGGGACACTTGCGGCGATGAAACACTTATGAAAACACTGTAACATCACTTTGCAATAAAATTGGCAACGTATTTAATTGCATAAATATTTTGTAATATTCCAAACTTATTGCATTATTTTTTTTGCGACATAATGGTTATACATACCCTTGGATTGAAGCCTTTAATATCACCTTGGTAAAGATTTAAGCCCATGCCTGAAAATGCGAGAGGTTTTATTTTAGTATAAATATAAAAAGATACGCCCAAAGAGGACGTATATCTATTTTTTTACTGTGTTAGTTTTGACAGTTGTTTTAAAGAGATTTTGATAACAAAGGGGAAGACGGATAGGTTGGTAGATAAGCAAGACTTTGGTCAAAAGAAAAGCAAAAAGACAAACAACAGCATAGAAACCAAAGCTTTGAAAGCTTCATCTTTATTATAAAAATCGATGGAGAGCTAAGATGTTCTGAAAGGGTAAGCAGATCCTCCTTCAATAATTACGCCCGTCACAATTTCAGAAAATATCTAAACAAATATGAAAAAACGAAAAACAAAACATACAACTTAATTTAAAAAATGTTGTTGCAAAATAAAAATACACATCTTCTGTGTTGTAAATCCCATTGCAATAATGGTTTATTAGAGTACATCCGATAACACATGAAAACTCTAACCAGGTCAACATGTATTAAAAATGCATTTAATAGTTATAAATACAATTTATTGAAAAAGCTGCTGGCTTTAGCAGGCGTAGATCACAACGTGTGATAAGCATAAATTTGAATATCATCATATCTTTTTGGGGGCATTTTCCTTGTGGTGTGGATAATATTTGGGTCTGACATAATATGTCCATTGTTAAAGGTCTTTGAAATGTAATTTATACATTAAGGTGGCTTTCTTGTAGACAATCATACCACATCTTCTTTTTTCTGTTATTATCTATCCGTAGTTTACAGTAGTGCAATAGTTACCAGAATTTAGCTTGTGGTATTCTCTCATGTTGCGTTAGTGGAACACAGTGGTACAAAGCGGGTTGTAATGAAGTGAATTCAGCTCTAACAGATTACAAACGCTTTTAAAAAATCAGGAGTATTTTTTATCTCATGACTATTGGTGCAAATAATATTTTTCTCGGTACAATATTTTCCAGTATTTATGCAATAACTATATCATTACTCACCATAATTGACATGATAAATATAGTCAAAAACTGTTGAATCTTTCCTCTTATCTAACCAGCTTGTGATGGATTGTAGCTTTCTAGATAAGTAGTCCACTAAAAAAAACAGAGTCTGGTGTTTTAGGTCTTTGTTGCATCCTTTTGTTTCATTATCTTTAAAATGTAACAAAAGTGTAAAGCTGCCGTATGAAATACATTCCTAACGTAAAGTGAGCATATGGAAAAAGTGGTATTTGTTTATTTCGGAACATTGCTGACATTGTTTTAGATTGGAGTGCGGTATAGAATACACTTCTGCGTGGAGTATACAGATGTTATATGGTGAAAATACTTAATTTCTTTTTAGAGTTATCCCATCATTTCGATACAACTGGCATCCTAATATTCCTGTAAAGACTTTTCTGGATTCATCTTCATTAGACACGCTAGGAAAAATATGATGATCTAACTTTTTGAATTTCTAGTCACATTCAAAAACGAAATGAATCATACAGTTATTCCATGCTGTTACATATATTAACACATGTTCAATGCATTAAATATACCCAATTTATTTTGGTTTTTTTTCTCGCAAAATCAATTGTAATTGCTCTTGGTGTAGAGCTTTTTTAAAGACGTATGTATACATGCATGGTGTATTCAAATGTCCATTCGAGGGAACAACGCTTTCTTCATGTTCTTTGCTGTTTCAATGCTGTTCTTAGTAACAAAAGACTGCATCATTATTTAATAAAAACAGAACAAAAATTTAGCTAGTATACATAAGCGAATTAATCTCAAGATATAAGAAAATACTAATTAGCTATTTTAATAGCACTGACATTCAAGAACTCCATAGTAGGAAAAGATTCAAAATTTCGCATTAGCAGAATTTGTATCCCCTTTTAAAAAATCCTAATTCCCGAAGTTGAATCAACCTAAAGGACGTGAAATAATTATATATTTTCTTTTTGCAGTAAACATTTCCAAGCATTGATTTTCTATTTATTTGTTTTATTATTCTATTTTTTTTAAATTCGATTTTGATATCAGTAATTGAATTATATAAATTGACTTTTTTATTTCAGGTAAGGCCAGTTGATGTAAAAAAATAAATGTCTTACCTAATGTAAAATTTCTTGATTCGATTCCCTACAAGAGAACAAATAAACAACGATAGCAATATGATTTGTGAATACTTGTTGGTGGTTGTATATTTTTTGAAGATTTAACTTTTTTCGTGTGTAGTTTTCCTAAAACTGATGAAGTTAAAATTACAATATAACAAAATTTTGCATAGCTGTATTACTTTTTATTTTAAATATTTCCAATTTGCAAAGAAAGTATTCAGCTTAAAATATTTACATAAATATTGGTCGAGATTTAGATTCTAAAGAGGGAATGCACAAGCAGATTCTTAACACATATATACAATCACGTAAAAGTATATCGACTAACCTGCACACCAATTCCAAACATATAGCAAAATCCAAAAATTATATAGTTTAATTTCATGATGTAGACCTGACAAATAAGAATGGCAGAATTAAGGAAAGAGTTCTGATATATACCTGTACCTGACGTAAACTTGTCAAATCATAAACTCATTAATTTGGGTTGAACTTGATAAAGGTATGTTTGTATCAATAATGAAGTATTTCTCTTCTCTGGCAAAATGTTTGTCAATTAACCGGGTGTTTGTGCCTCATATCTCTAACTTTCTTTCAGTATTCATACATATGGAATGATATCATTGACACCCCACATCGGAAATGATGTAAGAAATTAGGTTTGCCGTCATATGGAATCTGTAAAATGTTTGAAAATTTAAATATATAAAAACATGTTTAATAATTATCAACATAGATTGATAGTACAAGGTAATCATACTCAAAAATGACGTATTTTCTGATGCTGCTAAAATACTACCAACCCTAACCAAAATTTAAAATAAAGACCCAATTGCTTTGCAATCCTCATACTTATTGCACCTAAAATACTATTATAATGACAACAGCTAAATTCATGTTGGAGACCGAAAAATGAGCTGCGTTAATCCTAGGATCTAGATTAAATTATATTCGTATCATATTTGTTTGTATTAAAACTGCAATTCACTATTATTATTTACTTAACATGATTTTCATTTTTATTTTTTTCATTATCATTCTAAAAATGGCATAGAAGAAAATATTCAAGTCACTACATAGTACATCTTGTGTGGATGACTTTGTCAGATGGTTATGATAAATCATATTTAATATAGTCTTGGGCAATTGTTTTTTTAACAAACATTTATCATAATTATACATTTATAAAAGAAAACAAAACGTTCTTATGTGGGAAACCGTTAAAAATCTACAATAGAAACAAAATGGGATGACTTGATTGAAATGAACAAATGAAACAAATGAAATAAATGTCCGAATGAAATTATAGAAATGTCTAAGAACAAATGAAATAATAATACTAGAAAAGTAATAAAAAAATAAAGCTTCCAAGTTCAATTCAACAACTTGTATCAAGGTAGTAGGCAATTCTCTATCTTCATCTAAATAATGTTCTAAAATACGTCATATATACTTTATTAAAAATGTCAGAGTTTGGAAAGCGAGAGAGAGAGAGAGTTATATATCGAGAGTTTAGGTTAGTAATATCAATGTCGAGAATCTAGACATTAATTAATTCTCAGGGTCAATTTCGATGAAATGGTTCATGTCAATAGCAGTTGTTCGGCTTCGGCATGAGTATAAAAGCACGGATATTTGCAACGGCTGAAAAAAGAATGTGACCAACTAATTTAAATCACGAATGTTTTGGTAAGCTTATACGTTTCGCCGTTGTTGTTCTTATAGTATTTTGATATTTTTTTGCAAAATATTGATTTAAGCACGACTATTTCAATTCAAAAAAGGGAATCTAAACAGTATTTAAACAATTTACGATAAAAATGTCTAAGGATAAAAAGTTAAGATATTGTGTACCAAACAGAAAGTATAAAAGTTGTTATTGCAGCATTTGTTCCCTGAGCCTTTTCTTGTATAGTGGACAGTTTAAAAGTTATTTTGATTTTCCGTTTTCTTATTTGAAAATACAACAATAACAATGTTGAATAAATATGGATCTTTTTCGTATGTTATATGTACATTTCGAGGATTAACCTCTCTTCAGTAGCATTAGAATCAAAACGTAGGAAGTCAAAGATCCAAGCATAGCAAAAGAAGCACTCAAATCTAAACAAATCGAAATGGGAAGCCAAATCCGACGGCCGGGACAACTACTAAGTGCAATACTTTTCTAGGCCTTTCCGTATTTTATTGTTTTATAATTTTAACAAATGCAGCAAATTTCTGCAAGACATTGTTTGATAATTTTCATGTCAGACAAGTCTGACAACTGGGCTGGTAAATGTTTACCCATTCATATTTTGGTAAATATACCAGTCATGTGATTTTGAGAAAATCATATTCTACAGATAGTTACATTCTACAGAGCGGCATCTTACAAATATCAAACCATCGTCTGTCACATCCTTATCCTCGAAATACTTTTAAACATATAAAAATTGAATATATAGTCTCTCATTTGATGTTGCTGCTACCATAGGTTCATTTCATACTACGGTTGTCTGGCAATATTTACACTTTTAATTTTGTTAAATTTTAAAGACACCCTACCAAAACTTTCCCCAGTATTTAAAGTAATATTTTCAATATTTTCCAAATTTCGAAATTGACCAAGAGGGAAAACTTGTTTCTAAGATTTACGACAAACGGGATGACTTCAATTTTCCAATTGAAAACTTCCCATAATTATGTGGCAATATTCCTGCTTCCCCTGCCTACGGGGTTTATGTTTCACAGTTAATTCGATACTCTCGTGCCTGTTCCAAGTGTCAGGATTTTCTGAAGAGAGCATTGTTGTTGTCGCATAAATTACTACAACAAGGATACATCTCATCAAGGTTGATGCCGTTACTCCTAAAATTTTATGGTCGTCATCACGAATTGGTTGATCCACGTGGTATCAGTGTATCTAAACTAGTTATTGACCTGTTACATGTGTTACCGGTAATACAAAAAAGTTGACCTTTTCTCGGATTGACTTTAACCCGGATTAGAGTTTAAGAATTCCACGACGGGTGTTGCGCGGAAGACAGGGGATGCTTACCCTTCTGGAGCACCCGATCCCACTACTGTTTTGTAAAGGAGTTCGAGGATTCCAAACCTTTGTTCCTTTTGTTTTCGTTTTATCTTTTAGTTTGTGTCGGATTTGTCTTGTCTCTTTGGACTATGCTTTTTTTATCTCTCACATGGGTATGCTTCACCGGACTTAATTTTGTGATATTACTCATGAATAAATGATATATTGGATTTTTAATGAAATATCGGTGGGTGTGATGAAGAAAAATAAATAAAAACTGCACTCAACGCGCATTGACATATTTAATTTGAAGGTTTCATGAAACATGTGGTGAGGGGCTACAGGGGGAATATGAAAAGCAGATTCCACCCTTTTAATGTTATTGATGCTATATCCGTCAACAAAACAATTACATTTTACTTACAGTTTTATATCTTTAGAAAAACAAACAACCTTAAACGCAGAGGTTAATTATCTAACGGAGTATAAGTGCACAAATGAAAACTCAGTAGCTTTATTCTCAAACCGTTATCATACTGCAATTATCCTTTTTTCCTGTTCTAATTATTTTAATTGAAAATCGCCTAAATACTAAATAAAATATCAGTTATATTTTTCGGTGATGAAATTTTTTTTCTGTTTTAAGAGTAATTTCGAGAGTTATCTCCCTTGTCTAATGAAATAATAATCGGTCCCTTAGTTCCCTGGCGTTATCGAGTTTTTTCGTATGTTCCTTTAGGTTAGTGACGGATTTAAACGTGGATAATGATAATTAACATGCTTGACAATGTAAAAGAATCAGATAGAAAATTTCAAAAATCACAGTTAAGAGAATTTTTATTTCGAATATAAGAGTTTATTTTCCAGGATAAAGGGATTTCGAGGTTCAAGATGTGACAAACGTCATCTATAGGTCAACTTTAATTTGTAGCATGGGTTATAGGTTTGGAGCTAGGACATTATTTGACTGTAATGTGTATAAATCTGTAACTGTAAGCAGTGCATGCATATACATCATGTGAATTATATATTAGTACAAACCAAATGTGAATTTTGATTTTAATGATGCATCATTTGAACAGTGAATTTAGTTCACGCAGGATTATTGTTTTTCTCTGAAATTTTCCTGGAAACCTCCATGCACAAAATCTCGGAGAGGGAATGCGACAGTGTAAAATGTCCCGAGTCGAAAAAATGATTGACCCAAGCTTGAAATCTACCTGAAAACGATACAAAGAACGATAGAATGTGTATTATGAGTGCAACCTTATTTCGAATAAGTACATGGAAAATATGCAATAATAAGAGATAAGTAGTAAAATTAAACATGAATGATAAATTTCAAGTATTCATCTATCAACGATTGTTCAAAACGTTATTTTAATTTTGCCGTTTTCTGATTGAAAAGTCTTACTTAAGTAATTAAGTTTTTGTATTTATTCATGGCTTCATGTGTGAAATATTTAATTGTTACATTATAGCGTTATAGCACATGGTAACATGTAATAAAAATCATAAATTGAAAAGGGTAGGTGAAAAATTTTAGTCCAATCGTTACAGATATTAAAAACAATCTGCATTACCAAAACCGTCTTGTAGAGAAAATCTATTAATATATACCTCTAGGTTCTGAACTTATAATAGAGTTTAAAGACCTCTAGGTTCTGTATGAACTTAAAATAGAGTTTGTAGACATCTGAGTTCTTAACTTAAATAGTGTTAATAGGTTTTGAACTAAAAATAGAGTTTATAGGCCTCTAGGTTCTGAACTTTAGACCGCTTCTTGAGAGAGATTGTGAGGTCTCTTGTAACATTTACACTGTTTCCGATATTAATTTTTAATATATTATAAGAAGTGCACATCGACAAATGCGATAAGATATTAAAATTTTGAATTCGTTTTAGGTTATTTTGATTCACGCATTTTCTTGAACAATTGGCTAAGTTTGTTAAATAAATACAAAAGAATTTCAGAAAATACTGAATGTGGATGCGTTATGAATTGGTGCTTTTGCCTTTTGACGTTTATGAACTGTTGACTCCCTGTTTTTCTCGTGGACGAAGTATAGTTTCTCTGACATTTACCCCATACCCTTTCATAAAAATATTTCAGAATTTTCAATCCATGTGTTATCACACAATAATTTGATTCAGTCTCATAGATAATGCAAACGAACTCTAAAATCAGGAAATCCCAAGCATTAACATTTTCAATAGTGGTGAATTTAATTTTTTTTCTAGAACACTTGTACACGGCCTAGAATTTCTTTTGTTCAACAATACATCCAATATACGATCGTACCTTTACATTTACGGAGCACGTTTTCTGTATAATAATAAATGAATGTGGCCCATATATTATTGTAATTTATGTGATTTATTCGATTAAAGTAATGTTCTTAAATTAATTAACTGTATACTTTAAAATTTATCGAAGATTAGACTTTTATCTTGGCAGTTTACGGCTGTAAATTACAAAATTGGACTATTTATTGCATTGTTTCTTATCAAAACCCAAATTCCTTTCCGCATGCTGTAAAGTCCTTCTTTCATTGGGATCAACGAATAAATACTAAGGTCTAATATTCTATGCCCAAGTTAAACCGTTTGAACATACAAAGTAAATTATTTTGACTTCCGATGATTTTGCAGCAAGTTTTACAACTGAGCAATAAATACTACAAAAGAAACACGTCCTAATTTACAAAAATATCATGAATATAGTATGTAAGCTTTTAATATCTTAGAGTTAAGGATGTTCGCTACTCAATTTGAAAATAAATAGCTTTTTAAAAGACTGTCATAAATATGTAGTGCTTTACACTA
>JARWCS010024644.1:0-16784 GCA_034783895.1 Geukensia demissa
TATTGCGAAAATCATGCATCATTGACAATCACGGTTGTAGATAAAAGTTTCAAGTCAGTGTATATGGTGTAAAGATATAGAAAAAAATTACGATACGTGTTGTTCTTCATCAATATATTTCATATGATAATCAATTGAAATATATTTTTATCATTACATAAATATTTATTGAAAGTTTACCCTAAAACTATGAAATAAATCGATCCAAACCCATCGATTAAAAACCACGCTGAACATTGAAATTTCTGTCAATACATTTGATAATAAAAATATAGCACATGGCGTTTTCAATTCATCCTTCAGTTTCATATCGAGCCTTAGATAACGGTACGAACTATTTAGCAAAAACGACAAACACTTCACTTTCCTTAGAAACTAACTGTTGACGATCAAATTGTCCATTGGTATTTAAAATTAGACTATTCGAAGCAGCCTTGCTGTATAACCCATGCTATTCAAGATTTTATACTACATGTGTCACCAACCACACAGAAAGATAAAAAGATAAAAATATATATTCATGTGTAATGTTTACTTGTTATCTAATTAGGATTCAATGGAGTAAATCATATTTTACTGGGCGCAGCCATTTTAAAAACAGAAGAAAGCGCATGTAAAAATGTCGCACTCACTTACGGTTGGCTAAAACATAAATAATTACGAATTGCATTGGAAGAGCATTCTATACTATCAAAAAATGAATTAAGCACAAGATGAATATTTGAAGACCAAATACCAGAGACAGGCGTTTGCCTTGAGGGTACCCCGGGAATTTTTTCAGAAAATCGGACGTCCCCTTTTTAACCCGATTTTTCGCAAAAAGCAACGCGAACCTATATATTAAAATAACTGGAATGGAATATCGCTATATATATCAGATATTGTAAAAACGAAAATCCAAATCAGCTTGTAAAAAAATTTATTTAGATTATTGTTCATCGGATCCGCATAGAGACCGATTTAGTACTTTGAATTCTATAGAAGTGGAAAATTTTTACATTTTGGCCAATAATTTTTCATTTAAACATGTTAATAGTTTGACTTGGACAAGAAAAGTTTCATTTGAGCAATTTTTGCTTTTTACTTTCATTTTCACAAATCTATAGTCGGTTTCTTGTTTCGTCAGTTTGAAGAATCTGCAATACAGTATGTTCGAAATGACCACTGTGGTCAGCAGTCTGCAAATGATTTTGATATAAATATATATAGACTGATTCACACGATGTCCCAGTTTGCAGAGATGTGTGTATTTGTTGACCATTGTCCAAACGTTTGTGTATTGTAGCGTTAAAAAATGAGGCAATTTTCGGTCCAAATTTTGCACTGTTCTTTTCGCCTTTTCGTCCTGTAGAACGATAATGTCTACGTTGAATATAATAAATCAATTGCAAAATATTAATAAAAACCGTCTCTGTTTCAGACAACCGGTAAAAATTATTCTGCCAATATAGTATAGAGCTATACTCTGTTTCAATATAGTTCAGAGAGATGTCGGCCAATACTCGGATCTTTGAAGATCGATTTCGCGTGTGTATACATAGATCTTTTTAACTTGTTAATTCGTACTTGTGGGGTACTTTCACAAGTGCAGTCCGGAAGTTTAGACTTTTAATTTTTTTTAATAATCATAATTATAATTAAGTAAACAAAGACTCACTTCCTTGCCTTGTTAGCCTTTCACTTGTACGTACAATTAAGACAAATGTCTTTTGAATTTTTCATCAAAGAGTCAAAACTTCAGATATAAATGTAACTTTGTTTGGAATCTATTGACTCTAAAAAGACAGGTTATATATTTCTAAGTTTCTCCGTTGCCTCAAAATGATAACCGCAAAACAAAATCAATTCAAATAACATATAATATTTAGTTATGATGTATTGCTTTTCGTTCTACACAAACTAAGCAACTCGCTGCACACTGGCCACTCAGGACAAGCTGTTTCAAGTGATATTTTACGTGCAACGTGGAATTCTTCGAAAATTGACCGGCGTCTCAATTTTACATCTTCCTCCGTATGGGTTGTGCATTTATACATCCCCGAAGCCATGCACGTCCCTTTCTGAATTAACCACAATTTTGTGGGATCATTTTACGCTTTAATAAATAAAAATGATTTAGCCTATGAGACTATGCCGTAAACGACGATATTTAGTTTTACCATTACGTCGGTTTCGTTATTTCCCGTATAAAAAAGATAACGCTTTTCCCGGCAAAATAGGGATTTTTCAATTTTAAAGATAGAATATGGAATCTTACCTATGATTATAACAAATATTTATGAGCGGTTATTCTGGATTTACCTTAACCAGATACACTAGGGGACAAAATAGGAAGATCAGTCAAAATTAACGAATTTCTACTAGCATAATCGACCAAATGAATATAAAGTTTATGACATAACGGATAGATTTACGTAGGAAAAACACAGATATTTTCCCATTACGCCTTAATTAAAACACTTTCTCAAACGATGACGATTCTTGAAAACGTACAAACTACGGAATCAATGTGAATCTATCGTAAACCTGTGTTAAATTAATCATAGGTGAACAAATACCCAAAATCTCTTTTATAACTGAAATCTAATATTTAACGTTTCCACGAATCCCAAAAGGTCGCGATTTGGTTTTTAAATAACTAACAATATATTACACTATTTTTCATTTTCCATACACCTGTACCTTGTTCTTCATGACTGGTTTTCAATAATATACTTACACCATCGTCATTGCTGAAAGGGAAGTAGAATATTTTTGAATTATGTAATCTACTGTCAAGGTTGTCTGAGGCTAACGTTTATCATTTGGATGTCGTTTACTCCAAATGTCACCATTATTCAAGCGCTTTTTGTTATCAATTAATTCTGATTTGATGTCATCATCTTAAATGGTGTTGGTTTTCTATCAAACTTATTATTAATTATACAATTAAAATCACCGACGAAAAAGTTCGGGATGATTGATCAAGTTAAAGTTTGAAAAAAGTTCTTTCTTTTGTTTCGGTAATTGGGTGCATAAATATTTGTTATAGTTATAATTTCTTTGTGTTCTGTTTTAAGCTCGCACGATATTTTCCTACCTTTTAAAAAAATTCGTTCCGTCATTTCGTGTTTAACTGTTTTACCTTATATTGCCACCTACTTGCTTGAACCCGCTGTTCAAAAAGCTTTTACCTCCCTATTCTTTTTGGCATTCATTTTCTTATTCATTAGTACAGTCTGTTTCTTAGAGACATATAATTTTTCAATGGTGTACAAACGGTAAGTTTGTACGCCATAGAAAAATTGCAGTTTTCTTTAATACCGCTCCCATTCCATAAGCATTCAATGTAATTAGCTTAACTGAATGATTGATTTCTAAGCGACATAAAATAAATAATAGGTGCACTACCAACACGTACTTGCAAGACATATTTTCAGCATAATAAAAGTACTGGCAATAGTTCTATACTATTTGTATAATTTTAAAATATATTATGTCATTTTTTTATATTTGTGCATGTTTTTGTAAAATAATCAGGCAATATAAACTTATTGTCACACACATTTACTAGATATATAAAATCTATATTCAACATCGATCAATAAGCTGCTAAGTTTGTTGTACTTTAACAAAAGCTCAGATCACCTGGTTACGCTCAAAAAGAATTCCCCACTCCCGGCGATATACACCTGACTTGGTACCTAAATGTTTTCAGTGATTAAGCAGATGCATCAAGAAATAGTATCTAATTATATCAAACACAAAATACTATTGTAACCTACAATTTAAATAAAAAATACTGGTGAAATTCTTTAAAGGTGTCAAAAAAGAAATTTTCAAATTGAATAAGATATATTCATTATATATTAAAATAATGATTTTTCGTAAGGTAATATAGGGAAGCAATAACATCCATAAAAGAAATTAAAACTGAAAAGTATGGAAATAACCTGGCAGCCACATTTTATTCCGATTATAAAGAGATAAAGAAACCATATGGGTACCAGATTCTGATTTTAGAATAAAAACGTTTGATATGGATATGCATTTGTTGTGAATCAACATTCATTTTACATAACTTCTTCATTACATCATACCACTGACAGACAGGACGACTTACAAGCAGGTATGACGACATGAAGACAGGCGGAAAATCCGAAAGTACGACAATCGACATACCGAAAGGACGACAGACCGACAACGTGACAGGTAGGCAGGACGACAAGTCGACTGGAAGATATGCATACAAGACGAGAGACAGGTAGGACTACAGACATATACAAACAGAACAAAAGACCAACATACAAACCGGACGACATACCGACATACAAACACCACGACAGACCGACATAAAAACACGACGACAGACCGATACACAAACAGGATGACAGTCCGACATATAAACAGGAAGACAGGCTGATATACAAACAAGATGACAGACCAACAGGATGATATACAATAACCTAAGAATTATTGCTATAAAACCTTCTTTATTTGTTATCGATAATATATTGATATCGTAGATATGTTTTTTTCTAATAATACACGTAGTCATTTAAAGCAACATCTACAAATGAAATCGAGCGTTAATGAGAGTATATATATATAAGTTGAAAATGAAGAAGACGATGCTGGTAATTCATTCGACAATTGACTCAAATCAATTGTTATAGATATAGGTATGATTTTTTTAAAGGTGATATGTACCAGAAACTGCTGATGATTATCTTTATGTACAGTGTATGTATGGTAAAACCTGACAAACAATAAACTTAATATTGAGAAAATAAATTCACTATATTTTGTTATATTTGTTTAGAATTGTGTTTGTTTTTTATTCAGCATTATAATTTTGTGTAGTTGTTCTCCACTTTTTGTTGTTTCATAGTCCTTTTTTAAAAAAATTATCAATTCAATAATGGTTTTATTCCTTATTACGCCCAATACAAAGACTGTCGAATGCGGACATCGAAGACTGAGGAGGATATGTTTATTTATGGAAATAAAATAAGACAACAAAATGTAAATTAAATATAAATTAAATATAAACAGCCATATGATACGGTTATCTCAATAGAACGTTTGCTATCTCCATACTGACTATCCCTGAGGAGTTTAACAATTAACTGTCAAGATTCCAGAGTTGATACACATAAAGTTTGGGATTTACCAAAAGATGAGCGCTCTTAATATTTCAACATAAAATTTTATAGTTAAATCTTAGTATCTGTTAATATTTAAAACAATCTAATGAAAATGCATATTGTTCTGGTAAATATTAAATATAATCAATCAAGGGTATAAGTAATGTGTTAGAGAAAGACAATATCAATAATAATTGATAATACTTTGATTGATATTTACATTCCCTCCTGATAAATGAATCCATGAAAAATTAAAATCATCTCAACATAACTTGAACTATAACTAAATTTCATGACACTTTTAGCGAAAATTCCGTAATCGTAATTAAAATCTCATCCAATCGAAAAACGGAGCTACAACATAATAAGGAACGCAGTCCAAGTTTCTTTTTTTTAAATAGATATTAATGATTTTTTTTCTACACTTTAAACCTCTTTACCACATAAGCTGATTACAGAAAAGTTTTCATATCTAATATATTGCTGATTGAAAGTCTGACTGTTCTTACAAAGTTGCAATAATTATAATACCTTTTGTGCGTTTAAACAGTTTCAGCATTCCAATGAGAACTAACAGTGAACCACTGTTGGTCGATTTATTTCTCTATTCGTACGAAGCTGATTTCACATAAAGATTTCTGCTAATAAAAAAGAAACCGTTGTTTCAATCTTTTGGTTTCACGTGTCACTATAAAGATGGTGTTGATTTACTGAATTATTCTAAATTTGGTGACTATATTGACCGCATATATCTCATTTAACTTTAATCAAACGGTATCGGCTTCATACCTATACCTCCATAACAGATTAAGATGAGGATGGATTAAGCATAAAATATTTAACGAAAAGAGAGATGAATTTAATATTTCCATTCCATTTATGTGAAGCAACATTCCAACCGCATCTGAGTGTACATTACAATTTGATATGCTACTCCTGGACCTGCTGTTTGTATAAGTGTTTTATTGATTTATGCTGACAAGAGAACTACTGGAACAAGGATTTCTCGTAGAAAGATTTAACATGTGGTCACTAATCCGCAATATTTTCGGTCATCATGATATGGATGACATTAACGAAACATTCATTTCCCAAATAACAATGGATATCTTCCAACTGGCGTGAATACGAATGCGTTTCTAAGCCGGTTTTGACTAACATAAATTGTTAACACGTTTTGCATACTGATTAACGCGACGCTCGGCACAGCTGGAGCAGAAGTTGCTAATCCGTCCTGAGGACTTTAACTCACCCTACTTTTAGATTTGTGTTATTTTAACTTTAGATATAAGTGAACCATTATATGAATAAGTTTGTCTTTCGTTTAATTTTGCTCGTCACGGTCTTGTTTGTCTTCTGGCAAAAAGATTGTTGTCTGCAATTTGTTGACTTTGAATTAATTTTCTATGCCACATTTATAAAGAATAGATTTGGAATAACGGGTTTTATCGTCGAATGACCGCATTCAGTTTTTTAACCCAAGAAATATGGTAGGATTCACAACGTAAAAAACACTAAATAATTTGTATAAATTTTTCAATGAGACCAAAAATGAATTTATTTTTTCCACAACTTTTTAAGAATCCAAACTTTATATGAAATGTGATATTTTTTGCGTTTATTATTATAGCAGTAGCATACAGTTAACATTAAATAAGAAAAGAAAAATGAAATATTCGTGATGTTTTTGTTTATATATTTAAAAAAAAATAAAGATATTGTTTTCAATTTCAACGTTAACGAAGTTGTATGTTCCTCTAAGCATCCGCATCGAATTTTATTTTATTTTTTAGCTTGTTTGGCAGATATGTCAATTTTGGTAATCCTTAAAGATGTCCGTTTCCCATATGTGTATGTCAAGGAATAACTTCTCTACAGTATATTCGTATACCGTATCACAATATAAAATAACGGTTTTTTGTGTGATAACGGGAAAACAATCTTTCAATATTTTTGTTTTAAATGATAGAGAATATTCTATCAAAAACCATTTCCTTTGATTTTAATAACTTAAAAATGAATGAACTCTTTCATTGTTTTCATATGTTCAGGAAAGCCATTCAATCCAAAAAAGTCAACCATTGAGGTTAAGATGTAGCTATTCTGAAGTGAAAAAAACTAAATTTTAGCGTCCAATGCATACATCTTTACACTGATAAAATCACTGAGATATTCCTGAATTAAAAAAATATTATTGATTTCTTTTCTCCAATCAAGTTGTTCCGCCCCTATATTTTACTTTTGCGTGGAATTAAATCTCTATCATATAGATTACAAATTTATACAAAGTTTGATTGGCTTATGAAACGGATATTAGGAGAAGACGAAATGAAAATTGTTTAGAATAAAGGACGATAAAATGTATTGTTCAAATTCTTGCATGCTTATTATAAGTATTTTAAAAGTGACGAATGGATTTATAAACATGAATTCACATACGTTTTTAGATGAACTTAACACTGACTTTTCATCAAACAAAACTGTATAAGACAAGGTGTGTGTTAAAACTAAACTGCAATGCGCCTTAATGTGTTGAAGTAACAGAAAATTTTGTTCGGCTTGGTACGACAGCACCAACAAGATATGCAGCTTAAATTTTTGCTGTGTTCGAGAAAACAAAACTTCTTCCCGTCATGATGTTATGAAAAAAAACAATTCAGGTAAAATTTAAAATTATCATAGTCAAATTGTTGAATAATTTGAACAATCTAGTTGATAAAAGAAAGAAATGCGGGCACTATTTTTTAAAGAACTTGTTACGTGCCCCACGGAAATATAATGAACTAAATGCAATATCTGAACGAGATATTATTCGGTACATAATCCAGAAAAAACGTTCCTTTCAGGTATATATTTTATATTTTTTCTTTTAAATAACTGAAATTATTTGTGAAGTGATATATTTTGCTCTCTTATTTTTGTGTTTAAAAATAACCACAAACAAAGTATCATTCACCAATGATTAAAAACAAAAACGATCAAATTTCTTGAATATATAGTTATATTATTCAGTCGTCTGATCTCTGTTTGATTGATTGTTGTTTAGCGTACAGTGACAAATATTTCATGGATTTTCAGGACTAGAACAAGTTATTAAACAATAAATCATGATTTGTCAATTGCAATTTTCTATCACCGTTTATCATTTTGACGGATAACCATTATATTTTTATTGAGAACTTATTCACTTGTATACTAATTACATAAAAATATAATGTGAAATATAGAAAACAGTGAACCCAACTTAAAGTTTAATTGTCACATATGTCTTAACAAAGTACACATCTAAACCTTACCAAAATGCACCCGGTTTCAGATTTCATTTACCTTAAAACATTTCATTGACAATTTGTAGATTAGTTGTCAAAAATACAATTTGTTAAAAATTTTTTAAAATCGTCTGACATTATGACCGAAAACTTATCTTAACCAGACTGATTATTAAGTCCCTTTATACAAGTTTTTATTTGTTTTTTTCCTGCCTAAACCGATCACCTGTCTTCGGTGTAAACAGGATTTACTGTATTTTATCTATTGTCTGCATTTACAGATTTAGAAACACTGCATTTAATCGTTAAAGTGGATAGTAGCATAGGACGTATGACCTGTATTTTTAACAGATCGGAATAATTGCTGTATAACAAGCTGACCGTTTTAGTTCATTCATTTTTCTCAACTAAATCACTATATTCAAATGTCTATATAAGATAACCGCGTTATATATTTTCCTCTATAGGCTGCATCATATCAACTTGATCAATTTATCAATTAATTTTTTTTCTCATGCAGTATTAATGTTGAGGTAGATTTAAACTGCAAATTCTATCTCTTACGAAAATTGAGTTGATTCTCTGCATCCTACATCTGATCTTCATTAGGAATATAAAATATGAAATTGAACGTTTCAATCTCTATATTAATACAAATTCCATCGGAATATCTTTCTG
This sequence comes from Geukensia demissa, assembly GCA_034783895.1. Classification (NCBI taxonomy): domain Eukaryota; kingdom Metazoa; phylum Mollusca; class Bivalvia; order Mytilida; family Mytilidae; genus Geukensia; species Geukensia demissa. The sequence continues at coordinate 9,074 of JARWCS010024644.1, forward strand.
AATAATGAACATTCTGAATATTACATTTCAAAAACAGTATTGTTGCTCCTTAATTTCAATTCAAAATTGTAAAGTAACGCTAGTTGTTATGGATAATTTACCAGAAGACAACAAAAATGTCTGTTGAGATTAAATTATGGGAATATTTAATATTTATTGCCACTTCGGTAGATTTTTTGGTTAAGGATAATTTACCCACATTAGTGTTTAAGGTTAATAAGGTTAAACTTTATAGAAAATCCTCAGCTTTAACTACTGTATGAAATCTCTCAAAAAATTGCATACAGCAAACTTGACTAGTTATGCATGTACTCCTTTCATTATTTTTTAAAATATTATTTAAGAATTGCAGAGTTATTGGCAAAACTATTTGGTATTTGAAGTTCATTCGAGCTGACCTTTACTTATAGTCGGGTCTGCCGGAACAATTTTCAAATGTTTATAGAACTGTGCATTGATTTTGTTTATTTACTTCCGGTAAGATGTATACGAGAAAGATAAGTGAGAAGAGTGCATGGATAGCTATACTACAAATCTTATGTTTGAATTTCAGTTGCAAATTCGGAACAATAAAACCTGGGGAATATCAGTAAATTTTCCATAGGTTTAACACTAAACGCTAATGGGGGAACGTAATCCTTAAGCAACATTGCCATTTTTTTTTTTTTTTTTTTCATAAATTGAATTCTTGATGAAATACACTTCTGATTAAACTTATTCACTCCCAGATACTTTCCTGCAAAAAAGACAATGCAAGTTCAAAAACTCAGCATAAATATTAACAAATCTTTAGTTGAAACGTATGGTTTATGACGGTATGTCAGCGGCAATTTTCTTTGGATGACTGTAAACTATCTTAAATTAAAAAAGGAGGTCGTGGATTCCAAGCCTTTGTTTAACTTTAAATTTGATTTATATTATCTTGTCTGTTAGGAATATTCACTTTTAGTCTCTCACATTGTTTTTTTTTTTTTTTTTTTGCACTGGACTTTTATGTATATCCTGATTCGTTCGTTAAACATATTGTTAAAAACAAATTGATCACATTACAAACGTGGGTTTTGACAAAACTTGCATTATAAAAATTCAAGAGAAATACGTGTAAGTGTTAACACATAAATTTGACTGAGCGTACGATTTCTTTGTCTTCAATTCATTATTCTTTGTACAGAGCGGTGAACCACAATGAAAAGATGTTAAATATTCATGACCGTTTGCAGTTTCAGACTACATTGGATGCTTTTTTGATGACCCGAACAGATTGCTCAAATTTATCATGGTACGGTTCGATTCTGCAACACTACAGAAATGTGTCGTACATTGCCAGGGATTTAAATATTTAGGTCTACAGGTAAGAAGTTTCTTGCATTTGACCACAGACACTGTTGAAAAATAGGCGGCTTAAGATTGGCGAACAGATAAAATGCATATCTAATCCGTAACAAATAATTTTAAAGTAAAATTCATGTTGAAATGAAATAAATTTTACATCATAAGACTTTAAAGGGCCTGAATTTTTTGTATGATAATTGACTGATGCTGTCGCCTGTTAACAGTCAATAATGAAAATGTATACATAAAAAGTTTTGAATTTTTGTTGTAATGCATCTTTGGAATCGGCACTAATTTTTCTGACCTGTACAAAATTTATCGGGTAAAATTCCATCTAAGTCGGACATAAAATGGCCACTAGAGAATATTTGAACGTAATTTAATTCTATTCATGATATATATACTGGTATTTTTAAGCGGAACGAAACGATACATTACCTCACTTCCATATCCACTAGGCAAGTCATCCACTGCTTGATAGTGTAGAATATTGTGGATAATAACCCATGGAAAAAGGTAACTTTCGCCTTAGTTTAAAGAGGGTTTAATAATTAATAGACATAAATTACAGCTATTTGTCAGTTGAAAAACGAACATTTTGTTATAGGTAATGGGGAAGCAAATCATGTGAATTGCGAGTGGGTGTATCTAATGTCATAAGAGACTCTTTATGAACTTTATTTCATAGGAATGCATAATTTTATTTACAAATGATATTGTTTTTCTACTGAATACTGTACACCGGAGTTGTCAGGTCAAAATGCGGAAAGCCTGGCCGTGGAACTTGCTCCCGTACTGAATATGCATGAAATATTTGTCACTGGACGTTGAACAACCAACAGTCAATCAATAAATACTACTGAATAACATGTTGAAAGTCTCAGTGAATTCTTATTGCAGTATTTTCTTTAATTGTTTTAAGACTAAAAACTTAATTTCCATTTATATGCATCTCGTTCACAGAGTTAAACTTTATGATTAATTGATTTTTGTTTAAGGTCCAGCGGCAAATATTTCATGCATTTTCAGGACAATACAACCTTATTCCCAAGACTTCTATTGGCAGGAGCAAAATAATAAATTGGTGTAGAATACGTGAAACAGAACATTTTCTTGATTACTACCATAACTTCCTTTGGCAAGCGTATTTTAAATAAACCACAAACCATGAAACAGGCACTATATCCAATAACCAAAGGTGCTTTGTTTTACCTGCTTTCTGGGAGAAGTTTGATGCAAGTACTTTTGACTTCTATTGGAGGGATCATACAAATAAAATGACCTATGTGAAATAAAGCACTGACCATTTGATTTTCTTGGGGGGATTTGTATGGGGGCCAGAATTTTTTTTAGAACTTTGCGGTGTTAAAAATTAGATTTTTTTGTCATGTATATTTATTGTAGTAAAAGTTCTCTGGAAAATTTATTTTTTCCGATGAACAGACACTGGGAAAATATATTTTTTCACTCCAGATGCTGGCCAGATTATTTTGTGACAAAAATCAGGGTCCGAAAATTTCGTTGTAAAAATCCCAGCACCCCCACAAAATCAAATGGTCCGTGTCCAAATAAAACAAAATCTTTCCTTATTTCTGCCTTACTTCTATTGAAGGGTGTGGCATAAAACTAAAATATTTGTGGAATAATACAAAACTTTTTCCTAATTTCAACCACGACCAAAAGAATACACACTGTTCATATTATCTTTAATATTTTTAAGAGAAGAAAAGACCACGTTTTAAACACGCATGCTTGAACGACCGCTGTGGCTTGTTTTTGACCAGCGCGCTAAGAGGTTTAATGCAAAACGACGGGTGGGTGGAAAAAAATTAATTGTTCATAAAGGGCCTCAGAGAAATTTAAAGCAAACGGAGAAGAAGGAAAAATATACCCTTTCACAAAGGATCAAATTGTTAAACATCAAACCCCGGAATAAATATGCGTAATAAGTTTAGAACCAGTCGACGGAACAGCGTCGATTCGAGTGGAGTTTGACCCACTTTTGATCCCCAAACTCCCAAAGAAGATGATAATATTTTTTCTTGTTGAACTTTAGCTGTAACTATACTTGATGGCATTAATAAATTGATGTGTGGTGAACAACTAATAAATAAGATCGACACCAAATTCCGCTTCTCATTAAGTAATATAGATACAGCAGGTTCATCTTGTTCATTTGTATAACCATCATGACACCTGTCATTTTCTCCTTTTATCCTTTTAAATATTATACATTTAATTAATTATTAAAATTACTATTGACAAATGTAGTTATAAGTGCTTCGTTGAAAATCTAAGAATTTTTGTCCGATCAAATAATTATTTATGCCTGCAGATTGGGGAAATTGTTGCTAATGCAGTTTAGACAAGATAACTTAGTCATTAATTTAATAAATCATAATTTATTAAATCAATCATTCCATTAGTGCAAATGTTAGTTTCAAATTTGTCACTTTGAACTACGCTGTTTTAATCTCTCACATGGGTATTCTTCACATTTTCCTGATATTCTTCGTCTAGAAAATCTTTGCATTTATGTTAGCAAAATAAACAGCAATTTCTCTCTTTTAAAGGCTTCAGAGTATTGCTTATGTGGAGATATTGTTTGGAATCCTTGATATCCCCAGTTACCTGAATCGAAATGTCATATGCCTTGTACTGGAGAACCAAATCGGATGTGCGGATCACATTGGAGGAATTCTATTTACAAAGATATAATATTCTAAAATTTAATCTTGTTAGTTGATTTTTATTTTAATTAGGAAATGTCGGGGAAGATACTATTTTTAAAGTACCCCACAATTATTATTATATTTGGTTATTAAATAAACAAACCACCCCCTGAAATCAAATGGTTCATGGCTGAAGAAATGTATTACAAAATATACAAACTGTTTTCCTGATTTTCTGAAGTTAACGGATCATTTTCACAGTGAGTTACTATTTATTACCGTATGTTTTTCCTTAATTATGGTATGACAAAAAGTTGTTTTCAAAAGTAAGTTAATGAGAAAGGCATTAAAAGGCATTACTTTTATATTTATTTTTTTGAACGATTCGCAGGTTTAGCTAGTAAAGTATTCCAAGATAAAAGTCCCAAAAGCCATTCTACGGAGTAAAGGTTTACATACAGTTAATTTAAAAGAAAGAATATGGATTATATGCTAGAAAGACACAATCCACATCTTTTCTGAATTGTGCAATGCACAGAAGTTTGTCTGTCATCTTTTCCTCTTATGTTTCGTTCTAGAAATTAATTCAAATATGAAGCAGATTTTTATCAGTATTTGTGATTTCAAAAAACACTTGATTGCAATTTAGTTGCTTTGCATTAGCCCAATTACAAATCCTTTTCATTATGTTTTTTTAAATGGCATTTGCTTGTTGAAATGCTATTTTGTTGTTGCAAATCTGCTCCTAATTATACAAAGATTTTGTCTTTCAGAATAAAAGATGTAAAGGAATATCAAATTAGTTTATTAATTTTAACCATCTATGCTTGTGTACAAATCGATTCATACTGGGTTGAAATCTGTTAAAAAGTTCCTTGGTAGCAACTTTTGGCAAAAGTGCAATATTTGATTCAGTTGAAGTCGTGCTGGAAAAAAAGAATACTAATATCTGACATTTTTTGTGAGGTTAGACTGAACAGGATGCAAAAACTAATAAACTATAAAAGCTACAAAATAAAACTCTTGTTCTCACAAGAAATGTACGCGGACAACACGTACACACGATGGGAGGCCACACAAATTTTACACGCTGTGAGGGTCAATAGATTTATCACTACAAAAATAACAATTGATTTATTTTACTCTCAAATCATTTCAGAAAACTCTTAAGCGAAAATGGCAAAGGGTTCCGTTGTTCAACTTGTTCTTACATGAAACGAGTCGTTTATATTTTAATCGGCCGACCAGACTAGACTTTAATCACATGTGAGGGTTGTTAAATTTAAATTAAATTTACCAATGCTAAATTTAACAAGTCATTAAAAGTCGTTATATTGAATAAAATTTTTAATTGCATGATTAGAAAACGTTCAAAACGATGAATGCTATATTTAATGTTCCTCATCAAAGGAGACCAAAATATTTAGATTCATCCGTTTACTATGAGTTTTTCTGATGAGGAGCTTAGGCAAAATACAAAATTACCAATGCTGAATATATTTGGAGAGTTTTAGTATGCTATATGTACATTTAAAGGAGAAACCTCTCATCAGTAGCATTAGAACCAAAACGTAAGTCGTAAGATTCAAACATGGCAAAAGAAGCAATCAAATCCAAATGAAATCGAAATGGGTAGCCAAATCCGACGGAAGGAATAACTTCCACGTCCAATACTTTTCGAGACCTTTGTAGATTTTCAGTGCTTTAGAATTTTATCAAATGCAGCAAAAAAACTGCTAGAGGTAAATCTGGAGAGAAGTACCAGGACAGAAACAGTACTTACAGTGAAAAAGTATCTTCTGATTGTTTTAAGATTCTTCGGAGGTGATGCTCAGTTACAGGTTGTTGGTGAAAACATGGGGTATGATAAATCTACAGTTTCTCGCATGGTTGACAGTGTGATAAATGCTTCTGTCAGGAGGAAAAACGAGTTCATTCAATGGCCAAAAAAGATGTTAGGAAATATATGCTGCGGTAGATTTTCATGACAAGGCAGGCTTTTCTAATGTGATAGGTTGTATTCGTGGCACAGATGTGAGGATTCAGGCCCCGGCGTTCCAGAGTAAAAAAGTCCAATGCAACCCATCTGTCAAAATGAAGGAAGCTTAAGCAATAATCAAATATGTTTTTTTTCAGCTTTTCTGTCTGTCCTTGACTTTCTAATTAGCAAATTGGTTTACCTTGTTCCTAACTATTGCTCTCTAAGGGAATTAGTATTGGTTCGGGCATATTGTCATTCACCCCATAAACATTTGTCTTTCCGGAATATCGTCCTTGTTATTTGCTCGTCGGTCTTTCCGTTTTAATTAGTCTGAAATGAGTCCCATGTGCTCAATACACAATAAAACTGAGTGTGTTACCCTCTATGTCACCATTTTAAAATCCCACGGGTAAAAGTAACAGTATAATACACATGGCTTTTAACACTTATATTTTGCCATCGTTTGCTGTTTGACAAGTGCGCTAAGCGAGACAACTCTGACTTTCCTAGGAGACGTTTTCAATATTGTGCTTCTGAACAAAGACGCGTCACAATCAATAAATATACATTAATATCCATTGAATATATTTTGGACTTATCACGTTAATTGTAGAATGTTTTTCAAATAAATAGATTGTTTAAAAAAAGACTTCCCCTTCCACAATATTTTGCCGAAATAATTTTAACGTGTTTTGTCCAATTGGAAGAAACTCGGAAAATGTACTTGTTCAACGCGGACCTGACACATACTTATGGCGATCACCATTTTATTGTTGCTTTTTTAGGTAAAACATTTCCAAAACTTGAAAAATTTGGATTTAGTGGTCAGGAGAAAATGACCCTTTAATATTTTCATCTTTTACCACTTTAATTAGAAGTTAGAGGTGTGGGCGACATAACGGAAGACATACCTTATTTGTTTTATATATAAAAAGGTATACAATTTTCAAAGACGGAAATATATGAAAAGGGTTGATATACCCCTAACAACAAAATCCTCAAGAAGCCCAATGCCCCGAGATTCAGCAATTTTAAGTTAGGCAAGATTTACAAGTACCCCTTTTATTATCAAGTTATAAAAGATCTTTAACCTGATCATGAATGTAAAAATATTTATTCATTAACCTCCCCCCCCCACAAAAAAATGATACGTTTCCTCTTTCTTAAAATACATATAAGCCTTATTATTTATCCATTGACGATAAAATATTGTTTGGCTGGATTGTTGGTTGTTGGTTGCTTAACGTCCAGTGTCAAATGTTTCATGCATATTCAGGACGAGAACAAGTTCAACAATTATCAATGTCGAATAAGGGGTGGGATAGGATATAACAGTGCAACGGTTTTGGACTGCCACTGGAAAAAATGAGTGATGGGTAGGAACAAAAAATTTAGCGTTTTGTAGTGGCATTGGCCTTCTCTTTCTCGAAAACTACAAAAGGGGTCTTTTACGTGCAAGGAGCGTGGCACTCTCTAAACACGTCACCACTATGATACACGGCCAGGCTTTCCGTGTTATAATCTGGCAGCCTCCAACGAGAGGGCCTCCCCTATCCGCCACCTGTGGTTCGCGCTGGGTCAGCTCTGTGGGCCGAGCCCTGGGGACCGCTCCGGAGCCCAGCTTGGAAGAAGTATAGTATTTCAAATAATTTTTAAAATGGATCTGAGGGTGGAGTTGCTTGTATTTTCAGCAAAATTACTGACATAGAAAAAATATCTTTCAAAT
>JARWCS010024753.1:0-16776 GCA_034783895.1 Geukensia demissa
AAATTTCTGTAAAACATTGTTTGATAAATTTCATGTCCGACAAGTCTGAAATGACACTTGGTGCTTCATTTCCTTATTACACATTCTATAATCTTAATATTCTTTCTGTTGGTTTTGGCTGCTATTTTTTTTGGTTCGTTCGGATCTCGGTCTTTCTACGTAACTCATTGTGACACCAATCTGAACAACATCGGCCATTTCCGTCTTAAAATTCGGTAAAGTGATGATTATTTCCGAAGAATGACGGAAAAATACGAGCGTATTTCGATTGATTGTGACACATGCCTATAAAATTGAATTTCACCATATTTATAAAACACTGGCAATCCTGTATTTTGTCTTACTTCAAACAGTCTTATATTTTCATTTATTATTTATAAAAAAGAATTCGAAGATACTACATGTAAAGGGGCAGAAAAAAATCGTTAAATGAGAAGACAGACAAGACCGTAGCCAACAAAAAAGAAAGGAAAGACAAACAGAACACACAACACTATACTGAAACACTGAAAACTAAAGCTAGAGTAACACGAAACGTACAAAAGCTAGGGTGAGTTTAGGTGCTCTGGAAGGGTAAACTTAATTACCAAATCCAATGGGAATAAGAAAAATATCACTATCTGTATTCATTCAAAAATCCGCTAATCTATGTTAGGCGAAACGGAATTCGAAGATACCAAAGGAGCAGACAGAGATCGTGAAGTCGGAAGACAGACAAGACCATGGCCAACAAAATAAAACGAAAGACAAACATAGAACACACAATACTATACTGAAAACTAAAGGTAGAGTAACACGAAATGTACAAAAACTAGGGTGAGTTTAGGTGCTCCGGAAGGGTAAGCAACTTAATTATCAAATCCAATGGGAATAAAAAAAATATCACTATCTGTATTCTTTAAAAAAAATCCGCTAAACTATGTTATGAAATTCATCTATTGTACAAGTGTTTAGCAAATTCCTTGCCCGTTCTTTGTCTAGGGGCAACACCTTTTCAATCCACCCCTTTGATTAATAACAACCTGTTTTGGTATGTACGGGTTTTACTTCTTCCGAAACTATTCTAGCTTCCTCTCTCTGTAAACAAATGAATTCACCGCTTGTTCTTTTCAGTCATTCTGCGGTGGGTGATGACCATATATACAGATGAAATCGAATCTTTCGACTCAACCGACTTAAGTTGTAAAAGATCATCAATTATTCAAATACATTGTAAACTTTGAAGGTGGTTCGATGTAAACAAATGAAACGGTGTAGAATAGTCAGCTAACCAACTTCAAACTTTCTAAGGTAAATCAGAAAAGTTTGCACACATGAAACTGAATAAGAACTTTATTATATTTCTCTCACAAAAATGTTTGGTACTAGATGTGTACCAAATATATCTTAAAAACAAAACATTAAACCAGGGGTTTGATATAAAGTTCACAGTCTAAAAACTAGGAGGAGTCATTTCACACGGGCTTTCGCCAGTACGGGAATTTGAAAGATGTTAAATATCGATATGCGGTCTGCAGCGAGAAGCATTGTAGTATACCATTTACAAGAATAGACTGCAGTCTAGCAATTTATCAATGTATTCATTTTAAATGGGTAAAATCAAATAAATTAGTACCACTCTTATCAGTGGTCAATAATTTCTGTCTGAGAGCTTTTAACAAATTTCATTATATTGTAACTGATATATGTATAGTAGAGTCAATTGCAGTAGCAGAAGAGATAATGGGAGTAGAAACTTCTAAAGACATCTCTTTCAATATTTAACCTGGACCATTTATCATCCGAACCACAATGAAAGATGGAATCAATGCAAACAAAGGCAACAACAAATGGTTGTTCCGTAAATTTTTCTGTCTGTTGTGAGAAAATTTGATAACGTTGTATACATGGTGTTCTCGAATACCATTGTTCGGACATGCGCTTTGTACGACTTAGAGAAAGATATCAGACTAAGTGATTTATAGCTAAGCCACAAGAAACCGTAAATTGATTATATAATTATTTACATGAAATTTATTTCCTCTGTCGTTTCTTCAGAATGAATCAGATTTCAATATGTTTTCTTTTTTGTGACGATGAATGCATGGTAATATCTTAAAGACTAATTGATAGGCAAAGTTCCAAGATTTCAATTTTGAATCCAATCCTTAGAAAAATACTATTAAAGTACAAGTTAAAACCACAATCACAAGCGAGGGTAGTGAGTTTAAAACGGTTGATAGCGAGTACAGGTAAGAGAAAATATAAACAAAAATATCTAATAAGAGAATAAAGATATATTTCATAATCAACAGGTAGCTCAAGGGGAATCTGATTTTCTTATATGTGCGTCAAAAATTTGCTTTTATTAAAGGATACCATATTACAATAAAGCACTCCAAATTGACCATGAAAACTTTGTGTACTGATCTTCTCCCATATGCTACTGGATTGTTAACGTACCCAAATCGTTTCAAATTTTCCATTTTTATATAGCAATTAAATAAATAATGGATGATTAGACATTTTTAAGAAACTCGACTGCCTTTGATGTAAAAAACAACGAAAATTAAAAAATAATTCATGGCAGCCATAAGTTTGTTGATGATTTTAACATGTGCTGGAGTTGGTTTCCATTAATTTTTCCCGAGCGGTAGCGAGGGATAAAATTTGTGAAAACAATGACAAAATTAAAACTAATACACTTGGTATTTAAAAGTGTGTTTTATGTGGTTTTGTCTCACCACCTTCCCAGGTTAGGGCAGGGTTACAATTTTCATACATTACCCCCTCCTTTAATTTAGTTTGTAGGCGATATAATAATCATGTAATGAAATGTCGCATATTCCAAAATTTGCCATATGAAATATCGCATGATTAAAGAATAAAAACAATATTTTCTTTCCAATCTTGTTTTCAAATCTTTAAAAATTGTAAAACTTAGACGACAATGCAATCGATTAAACAATCGAATTGTACCGAAATATGATATTTATTACAATCAATACACATCTCTTTGAAAATAGAAGTATGAATGCGACTTCACTTTATAAATGTATTATATTATTGTACGTGTGTCAAAAGGTTTAATCGCTTTGAAACATTTTAACGATATTTTACCTACATCTGGTCTGCAACAGATTGGTTTATATACGATTTTGTTATTACCGCTAAATCATACAACTTTCCATTATCCTGAACAATGTAAACAGAACATAATTTTTTTAGAAGGAAAATAAATCTGTTTATGTTAATAATGGATTTATAATGACTAAACGATTGCAAAACGATAATGTTGGCTAAAATTTTGTGCATCATTTAATCCAAAATAAATATTGAATGTTCAACTCCTGAAGAATTCGATCGTATATTCATACAGTTTATTAGTTTTGTCTTATATTAAACGTTACTCTGAAAATATTGTCGGCTTCTAAAATTGAAAAACATAAATGAAATCTCTTTAGTACACATTGTATGAATATGAGACAAAATGATTGAAAGAGAGACAAATATAAAGCAGACGACCAAAAGATTCGCCCATCGAGACATTTCCGTTTTACATACAAGTATTAAGAAAACTTAATCATTTGTATTTTTCTGTTATTTTAACCTCCGTAAGAGTTATCGCTTTCATTTATGATAAGCTGCTCATGTATTTGTTGAAAAAAAACATTGGCATTTTCATGGACTCCATCTAAAAACCTTTTTAACTTTCAAAATACTTAGTCCAAAAAAGAAACAAACTAATTATAAAAAATAAAAATAGAGTATGGGTGGTCTAGGTAGTTGATTAATAATTGTGTGGGTTCGTGGTCGAGTGGTTAAAAACCGATGTTTAAGGTAATGAAGGTCCCAGGTTTGATCCAGAATAAGAGGGCTTAAAATTTCGGCACATTAGAAGGACAATTTTAAATCTGATTAAAATCAATCTTGGTAAAATCGCTTACTATGTTCTCAAACCAAGATCTGAAGACGCTCCATTTTATTTTCTGTTCTGATGACCTATTATTTCAGCCAATGAAACATCCGCTTCCAAGATGTTAGAAGCGTTAGGCATATGACAAATGCAGAGGATTCCGAAAAGTTCATCAGATGGAGCGTTGTCAGATTTTGGTTTGACTTTAATCAGATTGGGCAATTGTCATCCCTACTCATCTCTGTTACTTTGGCAGACGTTTAAACTAGACTAGGTATAATAGTGACATCGATAAGTCAAAGTGTACTCCCCTACTTTGACATGGAAATCAATCTCTAGATATTTCTACGGTTTGTCAGTTTTCGCCGAGCAGTGGTTTTCTCCGAGTACTTCGACTTCCTCCAGGATAATAGAATATTTCTAGGTGTCATAACACTTCATAAGTAAAGGGTTGGGAATCGCATGTCCATGATGGTTGATTCTAAATAGCTAGTGACACATCTTCATTAATCAAATGTTTGGAGTAAACATGGATTCAGCTGATCCCTCGCTGTTATCGAGGGTAGCACCGACGTCGGAGGTGAATTTTAGTACATATAACTAACAAACATTATACATACTGACCTGTACATATCACTGTAGTATATCATCTATAGGGTGTAAGTTCGCTTTTGACGTATTGCCACGCACCCGACTCCCAAAGCATTTGTTAACGTCCATGTCCTTGGTTTGTGGTTCTTTCTGATACCGCCGTCAAATGCTTATCACACAAAAGAAATAGAAATAAAAATGAATAAATGAATAAATATTGATGTTTAATCCACTAGTTGAATAACTTAAAATAACCGAATAACATTTAAATGACTTTGTCAATGGCTGCAAGGTTTGTTCGATTACTGTCACAACCATTTTTGTAATCTTTTTATAACACAATTTACTATTATATCTGTTAAACTTTACTCAGGGGATCCGAAAGGGTAAGCAGTTCAAACACCATGTTATTGCCAATACACAAATCCAGGCATTGTCAGTGAAAATTGATAAGCAGTTCCTGCCTCTTCAATAAAATCCTACTAAATGCCCATTTTCAAATCCGGGGAGTTTCACTCGTGTGATTTGGGAATACCCGCCTAAAGTGATTGAATATTCGGCGTTATCAAATAATTCAGACATCTCCAATGAATTATAAAGCGGATTTAACCATCCGATGGACAAATGGAGCAGTCATGTGATATCAAAATGCAACACTAAAAGAAAAACTCCGTCGTCATCTGGTAAATGGATGTTCCATACTAGAAAAAGATATAGTGTCGACCATACAATTTCTGTTGTGCACAACCCATAACTATATTTGTTAAGACACCCCCGATAACCCCAAAAAGCTAAGGACCAAAAAATTAAAAAAGACCTGGTCATACTTCAACAAGGACCTGATGAAAAGTCCTTGGAAAATACTTTAGGAAATCAGACCTTCATGAAAGGCGAAATCCAACACATTGTGACGAATCCACGTAAAAAGGAGATTTGTTATGAGAATATCGCTACTAAACGACCATAACTAAGATGCGCATAACCTTTCAGTCGGTTAAGAAAGCTTACTAATTGAAAACGGAAATGTTAAAAAAAACTATATGTAAACAATCGTTCTGGTACAAAAAATATCTACATAAAGAATATAACGATATAAATCAGAGAAATTCAGAAGTTAAAAGTCAGTCACAGTCGAAATGAAACGTTTTACGGAAAAAGAGTTGGTCGTCTGTCGCGAGGCTTATATTAATACAAAAATATTTGTCATTTGGTAGTGACCTGTTGTTACCATTAGCATATCATTTTTAAAAAAAACAATTGGAAAAACCAAAACGATGAAGAAAATATCCCAAAAATCACATCCGGGGGAAAACAAAATAAATAGATCTGGGGCTGCATCCAACAAAATCGGTTTCAAACCCACAACGTGTATCATTTGCCTGTCTTAAGTCATTGGTTTATCTTTGACTTCCAAGTTGTATTTTTTTTTTGTATTTATATGTATGACAGGAGACAATATTTGTTATTTTACTTATACGCGTTTCCTGTTTTTGGGGCGTCACAAGGAATGGAAATCCATTCATTGTTGAAAACCTTGTGAGGGCGTTTAGATTCAAGAATTTCCTCCGTTTCTTACTAAGATGGAGTTAGATCTCCTTGACATTTCCCCTATCTATTTCCATTTGCATAAAGAGGCCTGCCAGTTCCGAGAAAGATGAAATAATATTTTGCAACACAATAAAATAATAATAATGTACAAGGTATCAATGCAACACGAAGACAAAACTGATGCAATTCCTTCGAATTCACCATCTACCAAAAAAAAAAGAATCATTTTCTTGCTTTATTACTTTTTTCGAGAGGAATTAAAATAAAGCGAAATATTTCGGGTTAGATTTCCGTTTACTCATTATGTCAAATATACTCTGAGGGAAAATCGTGTGAACATTACAAATATATCATTTAACGTGGAATAGTGAAAAGTCTTTAATTACCTACAATAAAATAACTGATACCGTTGCATACTACATTACTAAACTGGGAAGAAAACACTAACTAGTGATCTCAAGAGGACACATTATAGTTCTTAATATTGATCGAAATGGCTTTAGAACACTTCTACAATGCTGATCTAATTTTGATAGCATTGATGCATTTCCCATGTGATTTTTTTCTATCCATACATATATACAACTCAAAGGCCAGCAATTAAATTTGTTTCTGGCAAAACAATGTTTAGAAGATTTCAAATAGCCAAAACAGTCATGAAGATAGCACATACACTAATCAAAGGTTATCTATGCGGGAGCTAATGCAAGCTTTAGCACATTTTGTCAAAATATTAATTTTGAAAATAAATGTTGGCGACAAAAGCCTGGTATGGTCTGTAAATTTGCGTATGTAGGATTGGACCGATTTAGAAATTTTGTCAAAAATATGAATTTTGAAAACAGATACTAGTATATGGCGGCATAGGCATGTTGTGGTCTGTAAATTTGCTTAAGTAGAAATGGACTGATTTAGAAATTCAACTTCCGTCCTTGTAAAATGCATTGTGCATCATGAATATTACCACATATTCTTTTACAAAAATTCGTTACTTATTCTAAACCCCTACAATTACCAAGAAGGCTCCATTCCTTGTATCAACCTTCACGCAAGGAAACAAGCTCGCAAGCGCGACAATTATCCCCGGAGTCTGAAAGCGGAGCGGATATGACCCTGAGACGGAGGATGTCGTTTCACATTATAAATCAATTCGCCGACTATTATTACATAAAAATATCATAACACCTATTTGGGAACCTGGTACAACTTGTCGTGCGGTCTGGGTCTTTTTTTTCAATTGTTGCAGACCTTAGGCTAGTCTGTAGATGATTGCAATTTTACTTTTTGTTGGATGTCTTTCTTACCCTTCCGGAGCACCTGAACTCACCCTAGTTTTTGTAGGATTCGTGTTACTTCAGTTTAAGTTTTTAGTGTAGTGTTCTGTGTTCTTTGTTTGTCTTTCGTTTCATTTTGTTGGCCATGGTCTTGTCTGTCTGCCGACTTAACGATTACTGTCTGCCCCTTTGGTATCTCCGAATTCCTTTTATAGACAATCAAAACACATCTTCTATTAACTATATATAACTTGGCACATTAACAAACAATAAATAGTTTGGGCGATACGCAACTATAACAAATGTTATTTTAGTTAAATATCTGAAACCTGTATAGTTCAACTAAAAGACAGCTAGGCTAAAAAATGGAAAACTACAACATGTAACATGCATTTTAGTATAGTTCAACTAAAAGACAGCTAGGCTGAAAAAGTGCAAAACTACAACATGTAACATGCATTTTAAAAGAAAAAATACAATTTTTCTAAATTTAATATTGCCATCCAAGCGTAAAAAAGTCATGGCAGATTTAATGAGGTTTTGCCATCTTTAATGATTATACACGGAATATCTGCGGGTAATGTCATCTGAAAACGTTAGAAAAAGGTCAATGCTGAGGGATTGAACACCACTCCTTGTGAAAAGCTCTAAATCGCTCCCAATAAATAAAACGTGTATACATACAATAAAACTGCTATTACCTGAATATTATCACCAAAGTACATGTTTCGGATGAACACTCATTTCCATAAAATGGCGGTGTTGTATTTTAGTTAATTACGTGTGAAATTTAAGCAATTTCAGGCACATTGATTTAAAATACATTTTAGCTTTCTACATCTGCTGTAAAAGCATATTATCGATGGGAATAAATTGATGATCGTATGTAAATTTCTACGCTGATACATACATATCCTTTGTGCAATAACTTTGAAATTGTCTCTTAAAAATGTTTATGCAACATTATTTATATAGATATCTACAAGAATACATTGCCTAAATGCAAAACAGTACTTTAAAAACAAATCGCTTGTCAAATAAACTTTATTACATTGTGTTTAGTACTTAAATTGGCAATTATAGAGTCAGACAAGATCACAGACTTCAGAAAAATTGAAATCTTAAAATTTACGTCAGAGATTTAAAGTTAATTTGATCAAGAAAAGATTCAATATATTGTCACGTCTTGAAAAAATTTAAAGCCATTTGTTTTAGTCTGAAATCAAAATGAAGTTTGTATTGGAAAAGGATTGAATTCGGTTGTTAAAGACATGAGTACATCATTGTAGTATAACGAGCCTTAGTGAACCGATAATGATTTCTCTTATCTAATTTATTTTTTTTCAAAATTCTCCATTCAAGTTACTATTTTTAGTGAAATTGATAAATTGTGCAGACTTACAAAATCGTGAATATCCCATTTTCTTTGGATAATGAAAGATGTATTAAAGAAAAATAGTTTTGATATTTAACACATTTAACTCTTCTTTCAAAATTTATCTGACATTACACACTTTTGTATATTTTAATAATTATTTGAAAACAAATACTGCAGTTAACTTGGCAGAAGTTTTAGAGAATAATTAATGACAAACGTTGTATACATTATCTTTTATAATAACATTATGTCAGTATGTCGATTAAATTCATATTCTTAATTTTAATTGAGTATCATGTTATCTTTATGCTATTGTTTAATTGTCTTAGATTTTAGACACTGTGTGAATAAGGTCATCGATAACTGGTAAATGTTTCAATTAACTTTGAGAACAGTCCTTCTTACAAGTTCATCGCCAACATAATTTAACTTATAATTAAAAACTGCAATAAATATTATGAATATAATCGCATTAACTATTTTTGGATTGTAAAAAATCTATTGATATTCAAAATAAATAACGCGTTTTGATAAATCCTTTGAAACTGTTGACACGATTTGTCCGCCCTTATACAACACTTCCCAATAACATCATGAAACGGAGATTTTTTCATATCACATTGATTTGGTATTTGATAGAACATATCAAAAATATATTTGCTGTAACAGTGGTCGAGATTTTTTCTCGGATGAAAAGGGTTACCCCAAAGTTACTAATCTTGATAAAAAATTAAGTTTTTTCTTTCTTGACAATATCAATATCAAGTTTGTCGATAAAAAATTACATGCATTACATGCATTATTCGCCAAAATCTAACTTCAAAGATTTCTCTTATGATACTTGTCGCTCTCCTGACGATATCTCCTTGTATTTCACTACCATTTATCTTAAAATAATGAAGCTGAGTTTGAGCAAAGCTAATAAGCACAGCAGCAATTGTATGTTCTGTTTTACAAGGTAGTATCAAAACTAAGATTTTCGAGTGACGATTTCTGATTACATAACGGGAACGTCCCTTTGTTTCCGACATACGGTGTATTTATTTCCCAACCTGTTTGTTTTGCCCGCGATCATTTAGGTGTTTATGAAAGTAAGCTTTGTGTTACCAGAAATAAGATTAAGTTCTGTTTAAAGTAAAATAGTGGACAGCAGGTTTTGGATTGGTATTAATAATGAGACAACAATAACAAAATAAATACATTTTTATGTACTGTGTTATTATATAAGAACAGATCTCTACTGCTATTATACAAAAATTCTACAAATTTTAAAGCAATTGGTTTGATACGAGTTCCTTATACTCTGTTCTAATTAACCTTTTTTCAAAACGAACCTGAAATTTCTATCTGTTGAAAATTTGATGGATTTTGAATGAAGGGTTAGGTAGGATAAGCCCGAAATTTGGCCCTAATTTAAATTCTGTTACACAACAATAAATTGTTGGTAAATTGATGTTTAATAATCGTTTTTTTATTATTTATTACTTAATCTTATATAATTTTCATTATTTCAACATTAAAGGGCCATATATGACTATTGCAAAGAGAATTAAAAATTTTCTGTACAAAATACTTAATTTTTAGAGCTGTTTTATTTAAAATAGATTAAAGCGCATAAAAATCAGGAAGATTTTTAACCAAAAATATTTTGTTAAATTAAGTCAATTCCTGTTTTTTTCCATCTGAAGGAATTTCTATGTACAATGTTACCGTTGTTACATCAATTAAACTAAAAACTTTTGGAGTTTAAAGATATTTTGAATACAATCGACATATTTATATAATAACTGCCAGCCAGTTCGATATTAATTTTTTTAATTAAACTTTTATATTTTTGGGGTAAATTTCAAATCGCAAGACGTGTCGCTAGACTGGACAAGCGTTACCTTACAATTTGTTATAGAATTTCCTTCATAAGAAGTTCCAAAAGAAGAAACATTATATAATATTAGTTCCATGAGAACATTTATTGTAATATATACTCCTCAGGGAATAATGTAATAATTATAACGAAATGATGTACAAGCAACAAATTTATCATGGAAATCCAATACACATTTATTACAAGACAAATGTTGAAAAGAAAGAATATGCAACAAGTGCCAGAAAGACACGATCCACATCTGAAAACGCTGAACAAATATTCAAAAGCCAAATTTAACAGGGTGTTAAGCACTTTTCTGGGTTTACCATCATCTGACACGATGTGTCTAAAAATTGGAAGATAACTCAAACCTTATGAATTTCCATTTACATTCCAGGCCGAAAGCTACTTCAGTCTAATTAACTCCTTTTTAAATATTCATGATGTGAATTCTTCAAAATCGTGCATAGTTACCGACATGACGCTTGCATGTAAACAAAGATTGAGAAGTGTGAATTTTTCGACATAATTCTTATCGAAACCAAAACCTTAGAGCAAGTCTTCAACAACAATCACTGCTCGACTGATACGTTGACTGATTGTACTTTTATTGAATTTTAAAATGTGTCAAATTTGTGTTGAAATTGGATCACCATATTACCTAAGAAAAAGTTATTAATGAAAAAATCCTGCCAAGCCCAGAAGCAAGGAACAAAAATTTTCTGGATCCTGATACAATATATATAAAAGTCCAGTGTAGAATACCCATGCGAGAGATCAAAAGTGCATAGTCCAAAGAGAAAAGACAAATTTAAAACAAACTAAAAGATAAAACGTAAACAAAAGGAACAAAAGCTTGGAAAAGTAGGAAGGAAAATATCTTGCACTTTGTTATGACGATTCTAACACTAACATTTGCAGGACGCCTATTTGTTACGTAAGTTAGTCGTGTCTTTCAAATTATTTCGGCATTCTACAAATTATAGGTTCCAACTGCGCTGTCCCTTCATTTGTATGAAAAAAAAAAACGGTGAGGAGACAGAAAGCTAATCCAGATTTTTAGTTTCTTGTTACGCTATACTGGTGATTGACCTTAACTGCCTGTCGATTATATCTGTTGAACTGAAGGATATAATACAGAATCTCCCGGGTATTCTTCATATATCGACTTCATCTAGAAATTACTAATAAAGGAGGATCGGAAACAAAGCAATACGACAAGATTTTTCCCCATTCAAACTTTTATGTTTAGCAACATTTCAGTCGTATCTGCATACGGAGTTTATATTTCTCAGTTGATACAGTATTGTTTTGTTTCTACTTCCTATCAGAACTTCATGGATGGAGGGTCGCAGCTGACAGAAAATCTACTTAAACAAGATTTTCCGGTGAAAGACTCCGGAAATTTTTGGTAGTCATGCATGTTCCATGTCTTCCCACTGTATTAAAACTTCCCCGAACATACCGTTTAGACTAATCACCGGTAATGCCTAACCACGAATACGCGTATTACAACATGTTCCACTATTGAACAAGGAAATAATAACCCTTCCGGAGCACCTGAACTCGCCCCTTGTTTTTATGTGGTTCGTTGCTGAATTTTTTGTTCTGTGTATACAGTCACTGCAGATCTTTGTTTGGAAATAATCGTGTCAGTCCTCAGACTTTTTGTTTGCCCATTAGGTATCTTCGGACCCTTAAAAAACAAAAGTGCAGAAATCAAAATAAATTCTCCACATCAGGTAACTTCTTAAGTGCGAGAATATCTCATTCTATTTCTATAACCTCTTTTTGATGTACTGTAAGTTAACGAATAGGCTTCTGAAATCTTGGTTCTTGAGACAATAGTATTCTTCATGGGTGTTCCTGATTGTTGGGTGTCTATAAATTCACACAAGTCGCCTAATTTGGGGAATGTCACGCTTTACCTTTTGACAGCTTATTTGAATGGTCTGTAGGGCTGAATTTCCTAACCATATCCATCATTAATATTGTTTCCAGTGGTAGTCAAAATTTCTCCCTTACACTCACCGGTTTAAAGTATACATATTAATGTATTGTTTGTTAAACAAATTATAACCTCTCATCAGTAGCATTAGATCCAAACAAAGCAAAATATGCACTCAAATCCAAACCAATGGAAATGGGAAGCCAAATCCGACGGCGGGGACAACTACTAAGTGCAGTACTTTTCGAAGCCTTTCCGTATTTAGTGATTTAGAATTTTAGCAAAAGCAGCAAATTTCTGTAAAACATTGTTTGATAAATTTCATGTCAGAATAGTCTGACAACTGGGCTGGTGAATACCCTCAGGTACATGGTCCACCAGCAGAGGCATTGATCACTTTAAAAGTTGATGCACATTTGATAGCATAGAGACCTTGTTTTTTTTACTGGGGTTGCTGGCACAAAGACGTCAAAATATTGTAGGGTAGCATGAATATGAGTGGATTGATGATAAATAAATCTGTTATGTTCTTGAAAATATCAAAAATGTCGAGAAAAAATGTAGATGCACAATGCCAACATTTGAGTATGTTTTCCATTTAGAACTCAAAATCGAGGAAAAAATCTGAAATGATTACTAAACCAATCCAATTGGATAACTATATATATATATAATGCTGATTGAGGCCAGAGATAACTTTTAATCATGTTACAATATATTTCAACTTGATATGAGTGTTAGAAAAACTCAGATAAATACATCTAGCTTACATTTAATACAGACACAAAAATAAGGTTTATGTTCCAAAAGTTAAATTCCATATGCAGTACTATTAAGGACACAAGGCATATTATCATTCAATAAGAAACACAGTGGATTGGCTATACAGGTTGGTGCCAAGTCAATACTCATACAGGTCTCCCATGCAGAATCTAGGTCAGCTATTCTCAGATTGCACTGATCTATTAACTGCCAACAAAACACCCCCTCTCGCATCTCCTCTCTGCTGTTACTGTTGTTGATACAATTTGATAACAGAATTATTATACCAAGATAAAACATCATGACCTGTAATTAAAAAGAAACATCATGTTCAGTTGATATTTTCCCTACACAGTAGCAATGATCATAGGTCAACAGGAAACGCTGTGACCTAAAACATTAAGACGAACACCATAAAATGCCGTTGAGAGGAGCAGATCAAAGGGGTGGGCATGGGGGCCTGGGCCCCTTTTGAAATACAAAAATGATTTTTAGCACTTGTTTTGCTTGCAGGCGAGTATTAATTAGCAGGTCCGCCTCTGGTTGATTTACTTATGTACGAGTAGGTGTCTGGATCCGCCTCTGTTTGAAGGGTAATTCTTCACGAATAGTAGTCTATAAAAACCATATTTGCATAGGAATGACTTTGACATACTTGTTTGCAAATATGTTTTTTATTTTAATAGATGTTAGCTCAAATTTACCTCTCACAGCAACAAAGTTATGCATCGATGAAAACCCCTAAATACCGTCACAATTAGATAGAACTAATTGGAAAGAAAGCTTTGGCTATACTTTTAAACTGAAACAGATATAGATCTAAAGGGGTATATCTGAAAACAATAAGGAAATTCAAATTAAACACGAGACCTTTAACTAGGATGGAATACCCCTCCCCTGTTATTTCACACGTAGACGCTCAAAATAACCGTTATTAAAATTTTGCTCGGTGTTGTCGTGACAACAGATTTTACTTTTCATGCATAACCCAATAAGATATATGTTTTATAATACGTTTTTGGTAAATCTTGGTGTTAATTGTCTTGCTAACAGTTATTGGAGAGCCTTTAGACACACAGTTTTCAGTAACTTGTATCTTTGGTGTGTAATTTTAGTTTTACCGTTTAAAAATCTAACAACTTATTTTTGAACTCCTAACTCTTAAACAAATTGAACAAATGAGGTTGTTATAGATAAATAACACATTTTTAATTATCTATGGAAAGACGTGAAATTTCTGACCTATTTATTGATATCGATATCCATAAATGAATTATTGTTATAAATAAATAGATGGAAAAATTTTTAAAAAAACCGGGAAGGCCATGTCAATGACATATGTGAAGATCTACTAAATTAAACCCATCAAACTTTCGATTTCAATTCGACTTGAGAGTATGCAAATAGAAAAAGAATTTATTTTAGTTTTTACGGTTATTTCAGACGTAGACACTTAGGAAAATCGTTCTTAAAAAGTGGAAGGGATTCAAATTGCATGTATGAAATTTTGATAGATTGTTATTTAATTTCTAGCGGCAAATATTCCAAGGTTTTTTAGGACGAGAACACGTCATCAAACAATAAATCATAAATGGGATGGGCAGGGGGTCAGGACAGTTAAATCCAAATTTCGACTGTTTGGGTAGGGCTTTAAATTAAGCCCAAGAAGTTGCATGGCCATCGACGAGCATTCACTACGACAACGAGCTGTTGCAAGGGGTATTTAACGTGCTGAGAGCTTGACATTCGACCATCACGGTACCGACTCCGAATGATGTTGGTTATAAATTTAAACTTCCATCCCAACCAACGGACCATTTAGTAGGATTTTTACCCCTGGCGGAGAAAACGAGTAGTCTATTTGTTTACCTCGACTACTCTCGGGATGGTCGAGTTTTTATACACCCCGCCCAACCAGCGGACGCCCCTCAAGTTATGCATGCTCAGAAACCAAATAGTCTATTCTTTATCCAGGCTGTCATTGGGTGTTGTATGAAATAAAAATGAACATATTTGAACTTTTTATTTGAATACCTGGACCAAATTTCAAATTCCTAAATTTTTACTGCTCATCTACATGCTCGATGGAATCGTTAAATAAATTGTTAGGGTCTTAAACGGTTAAACTCAATGATACCCAAAGCTGATAACTGTATGTCTAAAGGCTCTTTAAGTACTGCAAGGAAGACAATACCAAGATTTACAAAAATTGATTGTTTAAAAACATCTGAAAAGTATACATGAATAGTGAAGTATGTTTTCACGACAACACCGATGACAGAATTCCAATAAGTAGAAAGTTGACTTTTGTCCGTAGTCAGTCATTGGCATGCATGGCATTTTGGAATGCCTTTAATAATGTCTTTAAATTGTATCATATTAAACCAATTTAAGTTTTATTTCAATGATGACAGGTGTCCCCAAAAATGAAAGAGTATTAAATCAGGCTCAAGGCAGAAAAACAAAGACTATACTCTGTGTCGGAGTTTGTTGGAACAGGTAAAACGTTATGACAGAAAAACTGACTGTCGTATTCTTTTAAAATAGTGTTTATTTTGTAGATTAAAAAAAGCAATTAATGTTGCAATACTACTTTTTAGCAATCAGGATGTATTTTAAGCTGCACCGAAGCTTTAATTCTCTACGGGGATTTTAAAGTCGGCCTTTTGTTCGCAGGAAGTGGCTCTTTGAAGCGCGAGACCGAAGTACACGTTGTCGATGCTGAGTAATAATTAAGTAATTTAACTAGAAAAAAGAAAACATGCAGAAATGGTTTGAGGCGCAATTGAATGGAAATTTAAAAGTAATTCTTCTTATATGAATCGCAAGAGAAGATCCGGACAAAAGGAATAGGCGCAAATTTTTAAATTACTTTGTCTAGGTCAAACTTAAGCGCTCGTGTCCATCAAAAATGGCCCACCCTCAATGTTAAAATCTCCTTCAGGGGCAGATAATAGTATTAAAACGTTATTTCATTGCGTAAAACATAAACTTTTAACTGTGGAATAATTTTTTCTTCTTATTAAAAATAAATACAAAGGCAGAAACGCAAATATAATTCTATAAAGCTCGAAACCGACACTCAAAAGCCTGACATAGGGTTGAAATTATGGAAATAAATATTGGTAATGAAAATAAATACTAGTAGAAACGTTGAGGTAATACTCTAATATTAAGGCAATTTTGAAGAAAGAGGGAATCTTGAAAAGTTTACAATCTTTACCTTATTGTTCTGGACTCCTACCTTTTTGAATAAATTTTTTACAGAGGTTGTAACAAAACATGTTTAAATAGATAAATAACACATGCTAATAAACCGCGTAGGCATGTCAATGACTTACGTGTAAGCAACATCAACTGAATTGACCCCCAACATAGAGTAACTTGCTTGTCTGTTAACAAGAACATTCTAGTCTTTTTAGCTCACCTGGCCAAAGGTCATGCGAGCTTTTGTCATCACTTGGCGTCCGTCGTCCGTTAACTTTTCACATTTTAATCTTCTCCTCTGAAACCACT
>JARWCS010024863.1:0-16775 GCA_034783895.1 Geukensia demissa
ACAATCATACCACATCTCCATTTCTTTATTTGCCAGATGAATTGCCAAACATAATTTTGGTCACATTTTGCTTGTGTACTGTTTGCCAATCTATTATTCAGGATCGACCATCACGTGACAAAATGTAATCGGGATCTCTTGCTTATTTATTTCTATTTTAACGCTGGCGATATCATGTGACTTTTTCATACCAAATTGAGATACCAAAATGAATAAGATCAAACAAGGCAGGTTTACATTTTTTACCCTGAAAAAAACATAGAGATAATAAAAATAATAATAAAAATTAAAGTAATTTACAATAATCACTTTTATTTACTATCATTATTATTATTATTATTCTCAAAATAGTACTTTAGTACTATTAAATTTTAAGCTGAATAGTCGTCTCCCACAACTAGCACAACGCCGTTCAAAACATAATTTATTTATTTCGATCGTATTTGTTTGATAAAAATCCTACGGGTAACCGTAAAGTCCTTTACAATGTTCCAAACAGTCACACCCAAAGTTCTGATATGAACATGCTGCACTTCCAACTGGTTCACATATGCCTAAAAATAGAACAAGAAAAAAAGTCACCAAGAAAACTCTTTGAATAAATGTTTTTATAAATTAAATATATATAACAAGCCTCCATGTGGCTGCATACAAGAATAGTTTCTCTTGCCATGCGGTTGCTAGCTTAGTCTGTTTCGGTAACTAAGACTTACAACTGCTGTTTTAGAGTTATGAAACTTCGAACCGAACAGATTTTAGTTGTTGCAACCACAATGACCAGACACACATCTATAACAAAGACCTTTTTTATTTTAAATTCGCCTTGTAAAACATGTCGAATTTTGCCCGAACTCTTTCCTGTAACCTCGTGGTAGATGGTACGAACAAAACTCGAGGACAAATACATTTTGCATTTTTTACAACGAAAAGGCAATCAATTAACACAGGTGGCCCCTGTTTATGCAACGTAATATCAACTGAAAATTTGTATGCATAAAACACGCGACACATGACGATGTTCGAACACAACGTAGATCAACGTAGGAAAATAAAGTTATAACAATTTTTCGTGGACGTTTTCTGTATGACCTATAATTAATTTATTCTTGACAACAACAAGAAAATAAACCCGAGCTTCAGAAGTTACTACCTACCAGGATGACCTATGGGTGGGCCTGATGGTGTTCCACCCCGTGTCCATACACAGTTGGGATCACCAAGTTCTTCTCCATTTGTTTTTCCGTCTCTATCGGAATCCATTTTACAAAATGCTGCAGTCCATAGATGACCATTATTTCTGAAATCCTAAACACAAATTAATTGATTAAAAGAATGTTGCGTGATGGCTTTAAAACAAAAATACAAGACTAAATGAATAGGGTTAAAAGGTAGCCACATGCATTTAAAAGGTAAAAGAAACCAAACGTATAAAATGCAAATGTACAACAAAAAGAAAATAAAAAGTATCATAAAACGCTTTATTCTTTTTTTCTTTCATTATCCCCGGACGAAAACCCTTTGGGTCAAACATTTGGGAGACCTAAATTTTATTGTTATTTTCTTTTTGTTGTACATTTGCATTTTTTACGTTGGGTTTGTTTTTACCTTTTAAATGAGGCTACCGTTTAACCCTAATCATTTAGTCTTGTAAACTGATTAATTTTGACTATTTCAAAAAGGTATCGGACAATGCTTTTGTTTCTATTTCTTTATTGGTAACTTAAGACGTCATTTGCGAAGACGCTTCATTACGATGTGAGATGTTGAATGCGTTTTTATTTTGGATGCGCTTCTAGATTATTATGTGTTTCGCAAAAACCCTACCACTAGAGGCGGATCCAGAGTTTTAGAAAAGGGTGGCACTTTTTGTGGACCTCTTGATTAATCAATTTTCTCCATTTCTAATGGAGATTAAGACAAAAATTTATCCCAAACTTATCATTTTTTATCATTTTGCGTCTCAAAGGGTGCGGGCCCTCTGCTCCCCCCCTGGATCCGCCCCTGACCACTCGAACTGGAACAAATATAATTATGTGTCAGATTTTGTAGATTTGAGGATAATCGGCCATTTCTGCCAAAACAGAGTCGGAGACGAGCATGCATTGACATTTACGAGTTAAACTGTTGCTATCTACAACATTGCATAAGGCAGTAAAACTATCTGTGTCGGTGTACCGATGAAGGGATACATTCAACTAGGTTGAAGCTGAGTAAGGCGCAAATTCTGAAAATCAAGTAATTTTGGTAATCTGGATTAACATAGGATTTTCCTGAAACACAATTTTATCTCTGAAAACTTACATTTCCGAATGGATTTTTCAGATGTGTGTGATGAAAGGGGTTATAATGTCCAGAAGGATCCCAAACTGCCGATGTTCCACATGGATTTGGCACAGCATAACCGTTCGGTATAGCATCACGATACTGTGATCGCCCCAAAACGAGGCCAACTAAGGACAAAGCAGCAGCAAAATGGAGCATCATGGCAGGAATGACTGAAACAAATCATAGCTCTAAGGTAGAGTTTTTTGTGTATAATAATATTGCGGGTAAATTATTCTACAATATACTTATTGAAAATCATGTACAGCAACAAAGGAAATTATTAATACGAGATTCATTTAACTTAAATAGATTTATGAAGACCTCACTAAAAATCTAAATTATTTTCCAGTGCTAGTGTCGTTCAGGCTGTACGGGAAAATTTAATTTGTGACAGTAAAATAGCAGATCACCACTAGGTCTTTGGTTATGAGTCTTTACTCGTCTTCGTTTCATCTGGCCGAGTAGCACAGTAAAATAGCAGATCACCACTAGGTCTTTGGTTATGAGTCTTTACTCGTCTTCGTTTCATCTGGCCGAGTAACGTCGAAAATTTTGTAAACCAAAGTGTAGATTTTTCAACTAAAAGGTACTATATTCTAAACAGTCCAGTGTAGAATACCCACGTGAGAGATCAAAAGTGCATGGTCCAAAATGGTATTGTTAATTCCATTCCCGTGCGCGCATCATTTGAGAGATCGGAGAAATAGCGAATCTTACCTTTGTTAGCCATTGATAATCGCATTTTTTACAATCGAACTAGTTAAGCGTTCAGTTTCGAGCCATGGTGAGAAATTTGAAGGTTTAACTATCGAAAATTTAAAAAAATATATATATTTTTAATATTGTAACAATGTTTCTCTTTGTTTCTCTAATTCGTCAATGGACTTATTTTGACGTTTTAAAATACAATATTGTCTAAAAACCCCAGTTGAACGGTGACGTCTTCAATCAAAGTCCGCTAAATTAATTATCAGTAAACGTGGATTGATAATCACCTTTTTAAAAAAACAAACAATCTAACCAAATGGCATTTTAAAGCACATAACAATTAAATAAATGTAAAAAATAAAAGAATTCAGTGAATTTACGATTATCAACGATTTGTATAATATAAGAATCTATATTGAAAAACTTAACATCTGTGCTCTTACCTGACACGGCTGTTAAGTGATAAGAAGACTGCGATCTTCTTGTCCATATAGTTAGTGTCCATATTATCTAATCCCCGTAATTTGGATTATTCGTGACCAAAGTTGAACTCTTTATCCCATGCCAACGTACAGTGAAGAAATAATAGCCCGTAGAACGCCGGATTGAGAGAAAAGAAGAACAATAATTAAGAATTTATCTGAAAGATTGCGAACAAGCCGCGCTTCATCAAATGGTCATATACACTGTAAGTAGAATTAAAATAAGTCGTTTGTTCTAATAGTGCACGTGTTGACCCCAACCTAACAAGTTAATTTTGAAATAACTGACTGTTTTGGATAAAGCGACTATACCTTGCACTCAAAAGTTTGATTTTTACTGCGAATTTAAAACCACACCTGCACAAGGTATATGAATGGCAGAGCGTGCGTCATAGAAAAAAAAACATTTAACTTTGAAATCGTAAAAATATCTGAAATTGAAATCCCTATCTTGGTCAAGCAGTACAAAATGAACATCTGCAGTATAAAAAAAAACTAAATTTATACCAAACAAGGTACATAATTTTTGGTTTTGGCGCAGATGTAAAGTTAGTACTTGACCTGGAAATCACATTTTGCACCACTTGAATTAATGGACTCGGTTTTGTACTCGTAGATTTGTTAACCCACTTATCCACTATATCTCATATACATTTTTGTTTTCATTCAAATGTGCAAATAGACGAAAGTTGTTAGCTATTTGATAGTGGGTCCTTAAAAAGAACCGACATTTAAGTAAATACATGTTAGACGTGAAATGAATCTCTTAACAGTCAGGATTACTACCATATATGGAAACAGGCCATGAAAGGTCAAATTGCCCTAAAACCCTTAAAATTTGTCTGGGAAAATATCTTGCATGGAATTTAAAGATAATTAAGATTTTAATATAATCCAAATGTCTCATCAAGCTTCTATGCTCGGATTATTTCCAGCAGCTATATGAAGTTTTCTTAACTTAAACAATAGAATTTAAGATTTTTACACAAATGGCAGCACATACCAATGCACTAGGAATTATGCAGCCGTGAGGCAGTACTGCTAAAAGACGTTTACTCAAAACTACAGGAATGTGGCAAATTTAGAACTCAATTAAAAAAAAGACAAATTTTATTAAGGATAGCCAACCAGGCCAGTGCAGTGATCCAAACAGTCACATCTGAAGTTTTGCCATGCACATGCCGCACTTCCAACTGGTTCACAGATACCTGAAATACAAGACATGTAATTCATAAGCGACATAACGCAACGTTAGAAACAGATATTTGCTATAGAGGAGTTACGGGTCGGACACCAGTATGAAAAACTACATGACACAAACATAGTGGCAAGGATGTACTGCAGGAGATGAAGGATTCTTTTTATCATACTGCTCGATACATATGAGTTTTTAAATCCAGTGGAGAATACCCATGCGAAAGATCAAAAGTACACAGTGATTACATTGCGAGACGTAGGATCATGAAGTCTGTAGTGCACGAGGCGTTCAAGGATGCACACAACGTGAGACAATTATATCAGTTATGCAGGAGATTGGATTAAAAATTGATAAAGCACTATATGCGACGAAGGAATATAAAATGCACGGATAATTCCGTGCATTTTATATTCCTTCGTCGCATAGAGTGCTTTATCAATTTTTAATCCAATCTCCTGCATAACTTGGCAAATCCAATCTCCTGCATAACTTGGCAAATTTAGTTGATTAAAATAAGACAAATTTAATTAAGGATAACCAACTATGCCAGAGCAATGGTCCATACAGTCACATCTGAAATTTTGCCATGAACATGCCGCACTGCCAACTGGTTCACAGATACCCGAAATACAAAACAGGGAATTCATAGGTTACAGAACGCAACGTGAGATACGGTCCGGACAACAGTATGAAAAGCCACATGACAATAACGTAACGGCAAGGCAGTACTGCAGGAGATAGAGGTTTATTTTTAAGTACTACTAGATACGTGTGATACGAAGGAATTTTTGTGATCCCTGTATGAGACGTAGAAGAACAAAGTCTGAAGTACAAGAGGCGTTAAAGGATGCGCGAGACGTTAGACAATTATAACAGGTATGCAGAAGATATTGAGATACATTACATAACACTACACTGTGGACTATGAAGCAGTGAGCCAGTACTAGATAAAAGATGTTTACTCAGAACTTGAAATACAGAAATCACAGAAAGTGATGAAAAAATTAATGAAGGCGCAAAAGTACTTCATTAGACGTATAAGGAACATTAATAAGTTACCACAGGAGTCGTATTATCGTTCAATCTTTGCTGTAGCAGGATCTACGGAGCGGTGAGGTTATAATGCACAAGACGTACGAAAAAGGCAGGCAGTACTGCATGAGACATAGAAGAATGTTTTCAGTCAAAAGGATAAAGGATTTGAAAAATATGATGCATCAACCGCGCGGCAAAATATTGAGCGGCAAGTGCAGTACTACATGCGACGTAAGGGACGGTCAGACAGTGTTGCACGAGAGGGAGGAACATACTAGTAAATACTGCAGGAGAATCTGAAGTAGTGTTGCAGAAAATATGAAGAAGAAATCTGATATAGTGTTGCAGATAATAAAGAACGATAATGTAGTATTACTCAAGATACGGAAAAGGAACTACATGGCGATGCGTTATTTTTCTTTCAAACAGGGAAAATAAATATATGTTTGTGCAGAGGTACCATGTTTGCAATTTGCATTTTGCATGAGTTAATGTACGTTAACATTTCATTTATTGTCCATAAAGTTTAAATTATGCGTGAAACGATTACAGGAAAAAATAACACTATAGGGTGCATCCTGATATAAGGCTGGTTAAATTATGAAGAGGGTATAGATACGGAATAAACAAAGTTGGTGAGATGAGCCCGGGGGGTTCATGGTACAGACATACATAGCCCACTGCCTAAATACATGTAGTTGTAGTTATGTTGTTTTAGTGGACTCAACCAAATTCATATTGTCAATTAAGGTAAAAAAATACCTGGATGTCCAATAGCTGTATTTGAAACTGCAGCTCCCATTGTCCACGTACAGCTTGGATCTCCCAGTTCTTCACCATTTGTTTTACCGTCATTATCAGAATCTGATTGACAGAAATCTACAGTCCAGGCATATCCGTTTTGTCTAAAAAACTGAAAACAATCACAGTAGTATATAAACACATGTAACCTTGATTTTAAAGAATACAGTAGTTGTTCTTCATGTAAATAATCCAGAACAAGCCTTTCAAGGTCATCACTGTCAAAAGGAAAATATTTTCCAATGAATCGCGAGATTGTGCGTAATAGCCTAGACCAAAATGACACAATAATCAAGGTTTCTGGTGGTCTGGTGGTCTAGGCGTGTGTTTGTTTTGAAGTCTAGTGTAGAATAGTAGAATAACTCTGGACAAATCATAGTGCAAGACAAACTCGAAACAAACTAAAACGTAAAACGGAGACAAAAAAGCAATCAACTCCACGAACTTAACAAAACAGGAGTATTTTTCAAATTTTTCCCAAATGTTTCTTTCTTTTCAACACTTTTCATAAACATTGAAAAACAACGAAATATAATCAATAAACAGAATTGCTCTGTTGTGATCTGAAATGATAGTTATGTTACGAATGTTAAATTCTCACTAAATAGTAACACGCGTTCAAACACATAAACTAGAACCAGTGATCGACTGTCTGTTGCCAAATCTACCAATGAGTCAGACCAACAGAAAACGATCACTGGACAACATATTTAAAATTTTTGTTTTCCGCCCAGATTTCAACTTACATGTCCGAACGGGTTTTTCAGATGAGTATGGTGAAAGGGATTGTAATGTCCAACTGGATCCCAAACTACCGACGTTCCACATGGGTTTGGTACACTGTATCCATTTGGTATCCTATCCCTATAAACCGCACGACCAAAGACGGCACTAACTAAAGACAAAACTCCAAATGTGCAAAGAAACATTTCTGCAATAGAAAATATGTCGAATACGTAATACAATAATACAGTAGATACAGTGTATACTAGTGAGACCGTGGTAAACTCATGCAGTTCAGTTACAGCAAAGTCTTCAAATGGACATATATAGTAGATAAACCGACACGATTTTTTTCAGATTAAATCTACCGACCGAATTCACATTTAACTATAACTTGCTGTCTAACCTGTAAGGCAATGAGAAATATAATAATAATCTAGAATGTATTGATAAAGTTAAAACTTTACTAATGTTATGGCCAATATCTCTTTAGCAGTAATTAATGGTTTTTTTCAAAATATGACAAATATTAAATATTTGTTGTCTTTTATGAGGTATTTTCCTTTACGGGGGATATTGCACGATTTTAGGTGGACTTCTGAGAGGTATTTGGAAAGGTGTTCTTCTCCTATGTGACTCTATAAATCTATTATTGCAAAAAATAATGGATTATGTCTTAAAAGCGTGAACACAATTTCTCCAAACACATACTTTTTTAATATGACAATATAAATGTACTGATTGAAATGAATTCTTAATAATAAAAAACATCAAAGTTATATGATAAACTAAGACCAATTCTTCATACAGATATACAGTTTAAAATTTAAAAAAAAATCATTTTAATAAATAAATATGCTACATCAGTTTTTATATCATTGCATATAAACGCATTAAGCCGTTGGTAATAATGTCACGAGGTTAAATAATTCGCTTATAGCTTTACAAAACAGAAACAACCCCCTTCCGCCAAAGGACACCATATCCCCCCTTTTTCTATTTGAACAAAAAAAAAAGATACTCGAGCATCCATGTATGGTGTCATATCTAGCCAATAGAATGAACATTTAAGTGGGTGGTCCATAACAGCTTTCTCTGAATTTGAGTTCGTGCCTTTGGTCCCTTGTTGTCAGAAGAAAAGGTTAAAAAATAGTTCGCCGGAATCAAGAACTTATTGTGGCATGCGACACGTCTGATGGGGGAATTAGAAACAATGTGAAAAATATTTAATAGTATCGTTCCTCTTGAACACAAGTAGTTAAGTAATGCCCGCCATTGTTGGCAATTCTGGTTGCTGTTGTTTTTTTTTTTTACAATATTTGAATTATTAAAAACAGTATTTTTGGCGATTTGACATAATGAAACAACAGACACATTTGTGTTTTTTGATGGCAGAAGTCAAATATTCAAATCCCCCCAAATATTAAAAGCTAAAACACAAACGGAGAATAAATGAGACATATATCTATATTTTGACAATTTTGATTAAGAATTTTTTAACAATATTAATGTTGCTTATAACCGAAGACAGTTGATATATCATTTGAAAGAGAAGTCCCGAAATTTCAGTCGATAAAGGAGATACTTACTTCTTTCCGTATCGACTGCTCCGAGATAGATCTGTTTATGAACACATTGCGACCTGCTGACATAATATGCACGTAGTCATTGATACTGAATAATCATTATGGACCAAAGTTTAATCACGTGTATTCGTCGTGGTAATCTTTTACCAAAAATGCAGTTCAGGATATGATGCCTATTTATATAGTTGTATATAATTTTTAATTGTTATATTGTTGAACAATTGTTAAAAAATTTCTCTATAAAGTCTTTACAAAAAATGTTCATAGTGTTGTTGTTTTGTATCAGAACTACGTAACTGCAGCAATATTATACCACCAACGATGATCTGTTGATAAAATTAAAAGTGCTGACAAGGGCGTGGCTCAATTTCTATTTGTTTATGCTGTCACTTTACCAATTTTAATTGACTAGATTGATTTAGTTTAACCTCCTGTTTTATTAGGACCGGTCCCATGATCTAACAAGGTTCGTTCTTCTGGATAATCAAATCAAAGATGCCATTATCTTCTTACAAGCAGTGCTCCTATAAATTGATGGAGATAAGAACATCACAAAATATAAATTTCTAAAGAATTCTAATTAGGAAGAAAACAAGGAAGACAAATCAAGAAAAAGAAAAGTGAGAAAGAAAGCAATGGAATCATTAAAAGTATGTCCACAATTAAATGCAGTATTTATGAAAATATTAACTCGCAATTATTGAAGGCAAATGGGCAACCTGTTGATGTTTATAATTTGTGCGTTTGGATAAACAACGAATACACGTGATTAAACTTTGGTCCATAATGATTATTCAATATCACTGACTACGTGCACATTACGTCAGCAGGTCGCAATGTCTAATAAACAAGCATGCTATATCCCTTTTCTATACGACTTAAAATGGACTGTTGCCTTGGACACTAGTATGTTATAACCCGACGAAGACAGTGTTAATTTAATCACAGTCCTGTACTGTCAATAGCAAGACGAAAATACTGTTGTTATAGAGGTCAAACATGCAAAATGGTTTCTCATTTACATGTCATGACGTCATCAGTACATCAGTGTTATTTGCTGTTATATCAAGCCACATCACCAATTTTTATACAAATACTCGAAAGTCAAATTCAACTGCGTGTAGAACGCTTTCCTGGATTAAACATCATCAGACACGACAGGGGCCAAAAATAGGTAAATATCATGTTAAAAGAATATTTTCGCCGCGATATGGCTGAAATACTGCTTACGTGGTGTTTAACACCAATTATCAATCAATCAACCCAAAATAGGAAGATCAATTTTATAAAGATGTAAGCCGTAAGTTTCCAACAAACATTCAAGCCCCCGAAAATAAATAAGGCCATACAACTCGAGCACAGGAAAGTTTTAAACGACCTCCACACAGCACAAGATGAAACTCCGTAATTGTATTTAACAAAGAATATGCAATATATGCCAGAAAGACACAATCCACTACATACATTAGTTTATATTAAATATTCAAAAGTCAACTTTGAATTTTCTGGCTTAATCTTTATCTGACACACTAGTGGCCAAAAATAAAAAGATCAGTAAAACTTAATGAACTATTGTAGTAACATTCATGCACCAAATATATAATTCATGACGTAGAGCACGCCGATAAGACAAAAAGAAAGATAGCAATCATGGAATTTTACAAATTTTAACTTTCCAACACTCATTTGAAGGAGTAAACTCTCATCAGTAGTATTAGGACCAAAACATAGGAAGTTCGATAACCAAACATAGTAAAAGAAGCACTTAAATAAAGAAAAATTAAAAAAAAGGAAAAGAAAAGAAAAAAAATTGAAATATGAAGCCAAATCCGAAGGCCGCCAGTATGGACAACTACTAAAAGATATACGTGTCGAAGCATTTCCGTATTTTCAGTGCTTTAGAATTGAAAACAAATGCTGCAAATTTCTGTACAACATTGTTTGATAAATGACTGACAACTGTGCTGGTGAATACCTCGGGGACCTGTTGTCCACCAGCAGAGGTAGTTGAATATTTATTTGCTGAAGCCCTATAGTAAATTCCCTGGTATAACGCAGTTTAAATAGCGAATTTTTCAACTTTAGTGTGAACCATTAAATGCAATCCCAATGCAAATCATTTAGAAAGTGGATAATGTTATTTCACTGATGATAATTGATAAACGCGTATATTTCTTACATTTCATGGAAATATATTGAATTTCATACAGAGCCTTCTGCAGAGCAAAGAGAAAAACTTGGCTCAAATTTTTATCTTTACATTACGCTAAATAGATGTTGTTCTTTCACTGAAAAAAACCCTAAATATTGTAACTATGTTTACCGCAAAGTACGATTCCATTGAACTTGAAATCAAGGATACAGCAGAAACATAGTTGTTTACTTTATACGCTTACATTTTGAAATTGACATTACGCGCGGGTTTGAAACAAAGCTTTACTTTTAATTTCCCATTGTAAACTTTATGTCCATGTGAAGCAACATTCCGGCCTCACCTATATATTTCTCATAGTTGATACGCTACTCCAGGGCTCGTGCCTCCTTTCAAGATTTTATTTATAAAGGGTTGCTGCTGACATAAAATAAAAATGTAGAACTAGTTAAGGTCACAGACGGCGAAGGCAATATGCCAAAACTTTCAGTCGGATAATTTTACGCGCTTAATTTTAATTTTCAGGTAAATATGGTGGAAGGTTTGAATTGTCTATCCTACAGCAATGACATTCCATTTGGATTCGGTTAGTGATATTGCAGTTTGGGATAACTCCTGAGAAATGCGGTCGACATGTAACCACTTAAAAATACTTAGCTTGAATTCAGCTCTTTAGACCTTCTTATGAAAATTACAAACATGTATTTATTATTACAGAATTGCGAAGTAAATGTTTAGCCCTTGCAGTCTTTTTTATCATTAATTTATTTAGATTGTTTTGTGTAATTTATAACACATCCTTAGTTTGGTTAGTCTACTCAGCAAGGGTTAATGCCATATATTTGAATTGCAATAACGTTAGAAAAAATTAGGAGAAACTATCATTCAATAACAATTCGCCACCTCACAGTAACTGTAAACCTTTTATTGCCACTACTTTAAATAACAGAAGAGCAATATTCTACTATATTAGTAGCTTTTTCATTGTTTGTTAAGTTGTATATTTATTGCCATTGACTGATCTTAAAACTAGAGGTATTGGAAAGACAAGTAGACTATGAAAAATTTAGGTGATCACATTTGCGTAGTTTATTTTCTATATCAATGCAAAGTTGAAGTCTATAGAAAAATACATCGTTACCTTTGTCGGCATTGAAATAGATAAATGTTCTGAAAGGCGTGCTATAAATGAACAAAGTTAAAAATTGACGTTCCAATTACTAATTTTACATGTAGCATCATTCTGTTATTTTAAAAACATGAACCTCAAGCTGAAGAATCGTAATAATACATGGTCTATAAAAGGAACCAAAGCGATTACGTTAACAAAAACCACAAAAACCTCCATCCACCAATCAGTCCATATTTTTTAAAGTTTCTAAAACATTGGCCAAGACGGGTCGATGTATATTACTTCTTAAAATTTAGGCAGGTTTCAACTGCAACTTTGTATTAGAAAAGATACAAATGCTGTTCAGACGGGACAAGTTTTTTCCAGTACACATGAAAAAAGGCCCAATTGCCAATTTCATGTTTGAACAATAGAATGTGTTCTCGTTTAAATTTAAATATTGTTAAAAGAGTCGGTAAATAAATTCCTCGGTCTCTGGGTAAGTTAGAGAATACAGCGCTGAACATATTTTGCATAATTTGCGGATCGAATCAGATTTCAAAAACAATTAACTATAAGGAGAATGAAAAATAACGATTATGATAAGGAATCACATTTTCAATAAGAAACACCAGTGTACAATATACGATATAAAGATAGGAGATGTTGCATGATTGTGAATGAGACAGGCATACACCAAATGGCCGTTAATATTAAACTTCTACAGCTCCCATTACGGTCTTCAATAATGCACCGGAGTCCATACCATAACGGAAGCGGCAAAAACCCCTACCCAAAAAATGCTAAATGTGAAACTATTCATAAAACAGAACAAACGAAATAATCTATTTAAAAATAGTGAACGAATAACAATAAATCAATATTTAAGCAACGACAACCACTGGACTATAGGTTCCTGGTTTGGAACAGGCACGATGCAGTTTTATGTGCAAAATTAAAGAAAAAAAATTATAACGTAGAGTTAGTTTGGTTAAAAATTATCAAATGGTCAAACGGACATTAAATAAAAAAATCTAAATTACATATTTTCGATCAATGGATATGTTTTTACATACACGGTTTGACAAAATTATGTTTGCCTGATAGTATGAGTAATAGTTATAGGTCGGAACATCTGACAAAATTGTGTTCGTCTGAACAAAAGTTATAGGTCGGCACATTTATATACCTTATTTAGATTTGACAAAATGATTTGGACCAAATCATATAACTTATTAAAAGTTAACTTACGTATGACTTCTTGTAGAAAAAGAATCTTTTCTTTGCACGCCATAGAAACTGTTAGTTCGTGTTACTCCAGCTTTAGTTTTCAGTGTAATGTGTGCTCTATGTTTGTCTTTCGTTTCATTTTGTTGGCCATGGTCTTGTCTGTCTTCCAACTTAACGATTTCTGTCCGCCACTTTGGTATCTTCGAATTGCTTTATGTATTTAAATTTATATGTAACCAATACAGAATTTTGAAAAATCTGTAAATAAAAACATTATTTTTGCTGTTAAAACATCATATATAAATTCAACTTTTGGCAAGGTAAGAACCAATTCTGTCGATTTTTTATATGGTCATTAACTTTCTTAAGATAACAATAGTCATGCTATAAATATTGATGACATTGAAAACCCGTATTATGCAAAAAGGTCATTAGTTATTAAATACAAAATGTTTGTGGAATTTGTTCATCCTGTTGACAGTTCATTTTGTCTGTTGGGAAATTAGTTGAACTTCCTCTATCTTGACCAAGGTCAAAACAGCTGAGATAAATGCAAGGTTAACAAGAAGTAAACAAATTAGGATATGGATTTTTTCATTTATATGTCTGATCTGATTTGGCAAAAATCACAAGGTCAACTAGTATATACTTCTAATGAAGTATGAATGGGGCTTATACTTTTACAAATAATTGTAAGTGTTGAATAATAAAACTAAAGGATAAGGAATAAATGCTGAAAAGAAGGCAACCCAGTCCTCATTTAGATTTTTTACAGATATATTTGAAATTTGTTTTCGCACAAAGCACTTTTCTGCACTAACATTTAAAAGCGTACATTCTTCGTATGTATTATTTAGCAATCATTCGTATTCAAATCTTACTAAATCAAGAAAACTTTTCGTGTGATCTTTAGAAATAATAATACCTGATAAAACAATACCATGCAACTAACATAAACAGATGAATGATGCATATTAGACCAGTAGTGATTGTAGGCACCTGGTTTTGTCGTTCTAAATATTTCAGCTATTTCAAGAATTGAATTTCATCGTAGGATATGTTACACTAAGCCATGTTGTCTAGCAGTGAGGAACAAAACATAATGTAGTGTTTGTATATGGTTCATCTACGAACGTAATTTGGGAACGACAAAAGAAATCGAAAGATCGTTCAAATTGCTACGCTGGAGTAATTATTCACCAGCAGCATCAATCTCTGTCGCAGAGACGCTTCAATGTATGAATACTCATACATGAGTACATCTCTGCATCCAGCCATGCTCACAATAGCAAGATCTTGCTATTAGTAGTCATCCGCAACAAAATAGCAACTTGTTTATTTCAAAAATTTTAGAAAATTATTATTTTTCTTCATACTATTCTTTATTGTCACTTTCAATTATTTAGTTTCAAACAAAATATTTTTTACTTTTGACTTTTGCACTCAGCGTAAATTGAGAGAGAAGCGAACTTTTCCCCTTGCGTGGAAGTTGCAGCAGCATAAGAACGAATATTAGGAAACCAAGATCCAAACAATGTAGATGCAGAACTCATATCCTAATGTACTTTTCATGAACAGAGTCTCTCACTTTTTACTAATTTTGGAAAAATCACTTGAAAAAATCTGTACAAATTATATTAAATACAATATAAAAAAGATTCCGGTAACTTTCCGGTATATTTCGGATTTTGTATACATGTTGTTAGTTTTTTTCCACTCATCTGGAAAATTGGAAAATTTTGTCATTTTTCATTATAACTATTTTTGCTCACAGGATTTAATTTTGTAAAATGAAAATATTTTGACAGGTTTTATATTTATTGGCATTTATACGCAATGTCAGTAAAAATAAGCAAGGTGGTACCAGAAATGCAAAAACGTAGACATTGTAAGAACTTCAGTCTTTTCACAAAAATCAACAATTTTCACATAAGCACAGGAAAAACACCGACACCTTGGATATTTTTAACACCCGATTCTGTTGCTGGTAAGTTCAATTTCTTTCGATATTCCCCTTTAATATTTTGTGATTGCTTTCAGAGAGGATAACCAAATGACGACAAATCCAGTTGAAGGAGTTCCTCCATATGCAATACAGGAATGAAACCTTCCGTAATTTCACAAGGTTTGAAATTTAAATTAATACCGCAAAAATCTATGGTAGATTTGGGTATTACTGTTATCGACAAATAGTCAGTATTCCCATGGTAAAGAATCACGCACCTCTAATGCAGATTTATTTCCTTATTGTTATGAATAACAATTTATTGCTAACCTTTCAAAAGAACCAATAAAACAGTTTTAGATAATTCAGTAACACTTATACAGATATTTGAAGAATGTTTTGGCCATTAATAATCCGGATTTTCCGTTATTTGTAACAGAATTTAGGGTTGTCGACAACTAAAAGGTGCGAATAATAACTTTATTGAAAGCAAAAAATGTTTCTCCTTTTCTTGATTTGGCTTTCGCTGTTGAATTGATGTGTTTGCCTACAAAAATTTTTGACAAAAGGAACGACGTTTTTTTCCCCCGTTTTAAAATTTTCTTGTCGAAAACTTGTCTTTAGCACCTTCTGATGGTGTTGACATTTCACAAATAATTCTATTTGCTCGTGTTCGCACGCAAATTTTTAAATTTCATCATCGTAACCTATATCTAATTGCTGTCACAGGCTGCTTGAAATTCCACAAGTAGAACTTGGGAAGTATGTTTGCACTTGGAGTTTTGATTGGACTAGGGATATATCATCCAACATTTCATGGCAACAATTCAAAAGGGATCCGTCGAAATTTACTTCCCGAGCATTTGAACTCACCCTGGTTTTTGTAGGGTTCGTGTTACTCCAGCTTATTTAGTGTAGTGTTGTGTGTTCTATGTTTGTCTTTCGTTTTATTTTATTGGTCATGGTCTTGTTGTCTTCTTACATAACGATTTTTGTCTCCGATTGGTATCTTCGAATTCCTTTTAAAAAAATCTTTTGATATAGGAAAAAGACACGCCGTTGTTGTCAGAACTTTATATTTGTTTTATTGGCACTAACATTGACAATCTCGCTGCAAATCTACATAAATATTAATTTAGTATCGCATAAAGTCATGTTTGATCATCACGATTTTTGTCAACATAGGATTAAATCTTTAAAGCCGTTATGTATCTGATTATTTCTCGTGTTGTAAGACTTAATTTTATCATTCACTACAGCAACCGAAATTGATTTGTCTAAATGGGGAGCATTTATTATATTTATAAGTCAAGAGTAGAATTTCCATGCAAAAGTACATAGTCCAAAGAGACAAGACAAATTAGAAACAAAATAAAAGATAACACGAAAAAAATGAGACTTGGACTCCACGAGCTCCTTTTATGGAGTACCTCTGTTTTACTTATTTTTTTTAATTTTTTTATTTTATTTATTTTATTT
>JARWCS010024974.1:0-16772 GCA_034783895.1 Geukensia demissa
ATTTCATAGATGAAGACGGACCTTTTCCTGGGAGTCTCGGAATAAACCAAAAACTGGCACATCGCTTTCTCCACCTAGAGGTTGTGATCCCATGAAACCTTCACATTTACCCTGAAATGACTAATACCGGATTGAAAATGGACAATGTGTTGGGTGTCTTTAAAGAAAGCAGGAATGCTTCCGCTTTCCGGACCACCTGAGTCTACCTGAGTGCTGGAGTCCGCATTGTTCATAGTTCGGTGGTTGTTTTTAGCTTTATATGTATATGTGTCATGTTCCGTCTTGTACCTGTTCTCGAGATTGCCGTGTCTGTCGACTTTCCCCTATTGTCTGGCCTTTCGGGTTTCTTTTGCTTTTTCCTTTTGGTCGAAGGTTAAAAATTCATGATAATTTTAACTTGAAAATTTAAAGTTCATGTAAAATCAACCGTCATTTTTGGCTGTTTTTGTACCCGCGTTTCAGATGAGTACAATAACTACTAAATATACCTTTCATTCCTTACTGGTACTACCCACATTGTGCAATTATAATTGCAATTACCCATTGAATTGTTTGGTTTTACTTGTACAAAAAAATGTTTTCTTCGAATTCATAACACCACTGTAAAAATCAAGTTATTACCCGAACCTTTGATTTGAGAACCACGATTTTCTATAACATAATGACAAGTGTGAGTAAACCAAAAACTGACTGTTCTCTTTCTCCACCTGGAGGTTGTTTTATGTATATGACAATAGTAGAAGGCAAAAGAAACCCGAATGGTCAGAAAAAGTCATTTCGAGATTCTTACCAATTTAAGAAAAAATGAGGCATTTTGTCTGTTAATAAAGAACCATATTAATCAAGTTCGTTATTGTATTTCAAAATGCACAGTGCAGATAATACCAGTGTAAAATATTACTTGTTAACGTGCAATCGGGCTGCATACATCTGAAACAAAGTTATGGGGAATTTCCCGGAAAATAGCTGATGACTTTACATAAATTTTATACTATAAGGTCAGCTTTTCTTCATTTTATATATTGATTTGATAAAGTTAATTCTAGTTCAAATCCTCTGTCTAACAATATGACCTCAAAGAAACTGCGCTGGTCGATTTTTGTTATAAATTTTATACTGACCACAGGTGTTGATTTAAACAAGTTGGTCAAACTATCGAGGGCAAACGTAATTGGTTTGTCCAAAATTGAGGACAACTGCTAAAACATTTCCCGCCTTGGATATAGAGTTTTGTAAGAAGTCACGAGGTAGTGATACTTGATTCCCGATTGGCTGGCGAACTGTAAACTTCAGATATAGAGTTTTGTAAGAAGTCACGAGGTAGTGATACTTGATTCCCGATTGGCTGGCGAACTGTAAACTTCAGATATAAATGTTTAACCAATATGGGTATAATATACACATATAAACACAAACGATACAAAAGACATGTGCAAAATACCCTGTTTGTTTCTAAAACCAACCATCATTTACACAAAACAATACACACAACAAATCCTTATGTAATCATTTCTCCATTACACATGCATTACATGACTTATGAGCCTGTATTTTATCCACTGAAATATGATTTGTTTTTAAAAGAAATACACTTGAATGCTTGTATATGTCATGTTTGTGATTACATTCAAAGTTGTAAATGTGGATTACACATGGATTAAATTAATTTGTGTTGTGTTCACAAGAAAGTCTCACACACATACAACAACATAAAATTATGAATGAAAACTTGTGGCTCTTGATGAGATAATTGTTACAGAAGATGCAACAAACTGTTTAATAGAATATTAAGCATTTATACCGGTACTTTTCACGACCTTTAAGAACTTGTTTGCCTCTTTGCTGGTAGAGCCAACACAAATAGATTGATATATGATCTAAAGCTAGCCAACAAACTTCATTCTATTAAGCAGAATTACTGTCAGAGGAAAATTTTCAGACTGTCAAATAATTTCTTGACATGTTATATCCCAAACAGCTAATGTATATTGACAAAAATGCAAGGAATTGATAATTAATGTGTGGATGTAAAGTTAACTCCCCATTAATCTTCCCCACTGTATACAGATGTACTATGTAATGGTTAGGGGTATCACAAATCATTGTTAGGTTTCTTCTCATCTCATTAGTTCTCATTAAGCAGTCTGTTAGATGATTGAGATTTAACTAAGAAAATGACCCACACTTTGACAGAACTAATTAGATGATCACCATTACTATTTATCATCATAAATAATTCTGCTTCACCAACAGAGTTTGATCTATGAAAACACAAAACATCAAACAGTGCTGGCTACCTGCAGTATTGCCCACTCTCAAAGATCAAATTTTACAAAATTTCATGTTTCATCCATTACAGCAAGTTCCAGCAAAAATAGAGAAAAATGTTAAATCACATGCTTTGGTTAATCAAAAACAAGAATGAAGTTGAAGTCATCACTCAAGAAATTGACACCACAATCTTGTTGGCTAGTATAAAGTATCAGATTCACAGATTAAGACAGATCTTTCCCTGTGAAGCTGGGAAGAGGTTGTTCATTTTCTCTGCCTGGAAGCTGTAATCCCATTAACCTGAAACAACTAATATGTTGGAAATAGGGCAATGCAACAGCTGTCTTTAAAAAAAAAGGAACTGCTAACACTTCGGCACCACCTAAGTTTACCTCTGGATTTTGGTTTATATTTTTTCATATACATGGTATGTGTCATGTTCCCTCTTGTTCATGTTCTCAAGACTACCATGTCTGTTGACCAATCCCTTTAGTCTGGCCCTTCTGTTTTCATTTGCTTCCTTTTTTACAGCAAAATCAATATTGGACCACTACAAAGAACAAATAAAACCCATTGGAGTATTAAGAGAATAATACCTGGCTATATCTTCTTTGGCGATTACGTAATCGAACAGCTGATACCACATCCTCCCTACTGCTAGGATTTGATGATATTGAGATTTCTTCGCTCTCTCCATCTGACAATATTCTAGGATTTTCATGAACTACACCTAAAAATTTTTATATAAACCATGAGTTAAGCAATTAAACAATTTTTAACAAAGTACATTATATAAGCAATTGCAAATTAATATAGCTAAGCAAAGCAATGGGACCCTAATATATATGATTAACCTTTAGATTTCCTACTTTTTGCCACTATACCAAGTTATATCTCTCTCTTGAAATCCTAAAGTTATATAACCATTACTGGAAAGCTTTAAAATTCATATTTCCATTGGTTAAATCGCCCCATATAAAGTCTTAAAATTAATCAAAGGAACATTGGCAGCTGAAACTGTTGTTCAGATATTGGTAACTAAGTTTAAATAATTATTATAGTTTTTTTGGTCATGTGTACATAATATGATCAATTTTTGCAATTGAATAAAAAATCCATACTATTAAACATACACATAATAATAATTTTATTTTCAGCTTCAGAGTTCTTAACAAAAGGTGTGGGAGTGATGACTAAAAAGATATCCAGTCATTTTCTTTATTATCAAACAAGGAAGTGAAATTTGTAGATTTTATAACATTAATTGAAAATTATTGTTTCCAAACTGTAAGCATAAGCTGTTGCAGTAAATTGCTGCTACTTGTTATCGTTCTATAAATCAACTGTAAATTATTATTTTACAAAATGTTCTTTTAAACATATAAACATACACAAGCCTGTGCTGGCCCACAATATATCATGTATTGTGTCCTACATTCATTAATAATTCTCCATCTTCAACATT
This sequence comes from Geukensia demissa, assembly GCA_034783895.1. Taxonomy (NCBI): domain Eukaryota; kingdom Metazoa; phylum Mollusca; class Bivalvia; order Mytilida; family Mytilidae; genus Geukensia; species Geukensia demissa. Next base: position 3,737 of record JARWCS010024974.1, read on the forward strand.
AATCTTACATAAAAATTTTATTCAAAATTCAACTTCACCAATCATACCCTCAGGTTTGAAGAAGAAAAAAAACCTCTTTCCTACCAAATGAAGGAAGGGCACAAATGATATGCATAAATGTTTAGCATAAAGAATTAATCACAATAATTTTCAGCATTTGTTTTATGATTGTTTGATTGTTTGATGCTAAATGTCCAGCCGAAAATATTTCATGCATATTTAGGATGAGAGCATATTTGAAAATGAATGATAATGAACAAATCCTGCTTTGTGCTATAGACCCACACACTGAGACAGATTTTTAATGTGCTAGATCATGAAAGCAACAGTTTGCAGGAATACATGCAACTTAAACCAGACATATTATTTTGACTCTGGGCCAACCAGTCTTTGCTCTTCCTCCAAAAAGCTGCATTCTTAGAATTAAAGCAGCAAATATCAATTTTAATGTCATTGGTTTCGACTGGCCAGGGATGGCACCTAGACCTTCTGCACTGGAGTCGAGCATTCTAACCATTACACCACCTATGCAGTTTGCAATTGTTTTACGAAAGGGGGCAGAAAATAAACACACACAAAAATGCCATAATTGGATTTTGCCCCACCCCCACCCCCCAAAAAAAGGATAGACAAATATACCTGACCATAATTTTTAATGAAAATTTTGGTAAATGTAGAAAGCTTGGGGATTTATTTCTGGAAGCTTTTGGTACTATACTTGATAACATTATGTAGTTATTTATACACTTGTCAAAGTTATCAGAATTGCTCAACACATGTCATACAGCAGGTAACAAATAACATCAAAAGTTTTATGATATTGTAAAAACATATGGTCCATAAAAGACACAGACAAATCAATGGACAATAATGATGTAAACTTTTATCAGGAAACCTTGCATACCTGTAAGCATTGACATTATTTGTGCTGTATCTACAAATTTACCAGGCAAAATAAAACATGAGTAAAATATAGACACATGCCCTACACCTGCACATTGCTGGATGTGTTGCAAAATATTGTGACACTAAAATTAATAAGGACTCCTAAAAAATAACAAATCAAAATATGGGTGGTTAATAGGCATATCTACAAACCATTGGCAATAATCTTATTAAATATGAAAGCAATCAAATCATCAAATTGTTTTAGAAGGGTTGTGCTGGCCAGATGAAACTTAGGTTTTTTTTGCTGAAAATAGTTTAAATTTTCAGTTTGGTATGAAATTTCTGAGCTACAAGTTACAAGGCCATTTTCATTTATTACCAACTGTTCAAAAGTTAATAAGGTTTTCTGTTTTCAATTTGAAATGTTCGTACTTGAATGTTGCATGCATAGCAGAGATAAGCAAATGCCAAATTAAATGCCTTTGGTTTGACAAAACTGGAAATTAAAACCCTCAAATTCCCAACTTAAGCAAGTACATCTACATTTTCACCAATGAGTCAGTTCTTCCATGATTGTTAAGCAAACTTTTAGAATGCAGTATGTTACAACTGACATTACTTCATCAAGCCTTCATTTCCACAATTGTCTATCAGATATAAAATGTATGTCCAAGTTCAGTATCAAAATGTCCAAGTAGAAGTATCAAAATATCCGAGAGTACAGTATCAATATGTCCACGTACAAGTATAAAAATGTCCAAGTACAGTATCAAAATGTCCAAGTACAAGTATAAAAATGTCCAAGTACAGTATCAAAATGTCCAAGTACAGCATCAAAATGTCCAAGTACAGCATCAAAATGTCCAAGTACAGTATCAAAACATTTGCCAGATAAGCCAATTCAAAATTTCAGGACATGTTTGTTTAGCATACACCCTAATGTTTTATCATTGAAAAATGATATATTGATACCAATGGACTGAATTTAATAATTTAAATTTTAATTGAAACAACAAAATGACAAAACAAAGAAAAACATTTAATTTACTAAATGCTTGGTTATTTCATCTATTGCAGCACAGACATGACAGAAAATGCATGTAAATTTTCTCCTTACCAATAATTCATGCAATATGCAATGTTTGTATTCTCTCCTGTTAATATTCTACCAGTAAGAAAAAAACTTGATCCCTTTAGTGCTGCTCTAGCAATGATGTATTGGTAGTAAATTTGTGTCTTGCCAAAGCTAATGATTAGAAATCTTCCAACTTTTACAACTTTATCTTCTCCAATATGACATCAGAGACCTAAGACACATATTTTATCATTGCACTTCATTCCTCTGTCATAAAGTCTTACAATTTTATGACATATTTGACAAGACTTCAACTTATAGTCCTGAACATACATTATATGTGGAAGAAGGGAAAAAGTGCAAATTTTACCATAATAATAGATCATATACCAGGGTACACTATGTCCCAAGTACACTTCACATTATTTCATAGTATTTTCTACAATGTCAACTCTGATTAACTCAGCTATGTGTGACTTAAGTCACATTACATTTGTAGTAGAATTAAGTTAATCCATATTAACTTATCATTTCCACATTAGGTCAAGTCAGATTGAGTTAATCTATGTTAAATTGAAATGTGAATGCAATTATGCCGATTAAACAGGTAATTAAAATAAATTTTTGACCTTAAATGGTTCATCATAAATTTAAAGAGGGAGACAAGATATATCGTTCTCAATTTTTTCCTCCTCAGTTGCTTATATATATCAAATGAGGGACAATGTGAATTTGAAAATCAAATAACTCAAACTTCTCCCAATTCAATTTGTACCTCATTATTTTGAATGATAATCTGGAAATAGTTCCCTTTGGTGCCCCTTTGGCTGAAGGAATAAGCATAGTCTATAGAAATACATGGTGGGGTGCTAAAAATCTTTAAGATTTGTTTTTAGCATTACCTTATGGTCTGTGTAGTTACCAAAATTTATGCTTTCACACCTGTTTTTGGCATAGAGTGTACCAGTAACTATCCTGCACACCATTGCCAAAAGGTGTGTTTGATTATGAAACTGAAGCTGCCTTCGGATAACCTCCTTAAGATACATTAGGTTACCCAAGGATAACCTTGGACAAATGTTTTGCCTATGGTGACGTTCAACCTTATGGTTATCTTAAGGTAACGAAGGAAAGATATCCAAATGTGCCCTATATGTACTTTGTCTGAAATATTGTTCTTTTGAAGTTGTTGTTGTGTGTGTGACTGACATTGGTTGTGGGTATTCAGTTTTTGACTCCTCCCTAATTCTTATTAAAAATATCATATACCCAGAAACTTAGTTTGAGGTAATGAGATTATTTGTATATTGTTTATGTAAATAAATCCATGAAGTTCACTGAAAACAGCATTGGAATTATTGAAGGTATTAAACAGTGACCTTCATGTTTTCCTTATACAGCTGATAAGAAGAGCTGACTAATAGTTACACATTAACAGATAATAAATAATAATCAAAAAGTCAAAGTGATGATACAGTCTCTGGTTATCCTTGACCAGATAGATACTCCAAAGATTAATCTAATGGTCCTGTTGTCATTAACTTCATAGTCAGAAATCAAAGAGGTCATATCTCAGTTTACAGAGGAAATTATCTACTAGCACTGCAAGACACTAGACCATCAAATCATGACCTTTCTGAACTCTGCTAATATAGGATGTTTACAAAACATCATACAAGATTGTCATAACAGTCTGATATAGCACCTGATTTTAGGGGTCAATTCAAAAAGTAAATACTTCAATTATATAGACATTGGAAAACATTTGATTTGGATTACATATAGATATAAATTGTAAATACAATCAAATGTCAGACATCATCTACTGTAAACAAACATAAACATAAGTACTTAATACATATTTACTAGACATTAAATATGACATTGATTCAAGTATTTCTAAAACAGATCTCCCTTATAAGCATCAATACTCAGTAATGCCTAATGCTAAGTGTTCTCTAAACATTAATGAGAGAGTTTCATAGTGCACCATTACAGGAGCACCATCTATTTCTTAGTTATGAAGTGCATTGGGAGCTTAACAGGGTAAAGGTATAAATGGTGTTCACTGTGAAATTTGTCTTCATGTAAATGCTACTTTGTTGTTTTGTAATGTCCTCTCCCAGACGTGCCTTAATGTTGTAAATGGTGTTTTATATGAAATGTGTCTTCATGCTAGCATGTACTCTCTCACTGGACTGGTGCCTTCAATTTACACTGTGATGTTGTTAAAGGTGTCTTTTCATATGATGTAAGTCCCACTAGGGAAAAACTACATTTTTATCGATATCGAGTATATAAAACGATAGAATTCTAAAATAAAATAGGAAAAGATAGCTTTTATCATATATTATTAGAAAATAAAAAGAAAAATTATGGTAGCGATGACCGATCTCGTTTTCTTGCTACATTAATAAATCTATAATTCTGTAGTGCAATCCTTTATAAAATCAAGTCATTGGAGTTACATCCCCTGGCAACGGTCAATTCCTAAAATGTTTAAAAGCTCTTTATCTTCTGTGAATGCATAAAAATGAATATGTCACAAGTGAAGAATTACATCATGATTATTCAGTTTTAATTTCATAACAGTATGTTGTTCCAAGAAATAATATTTGCAATTATAGAAAAAGGCAATACCACAGGTTTGCGATTCAAGATGGCGGAAGACACACGAACCTCCTTAATTAAGTGGTATTAAACTTTATGGTTGTACGTGTAATATTGGTTGTTTACTAATGTTTCAGAGTTTAATTAATTGTCACCACGTAAGAATAAGTGAATACATGTCCTCTTTCTAACACTTAATTTTTATATTGAAAATTTGCACGACAAGTCTGACATATCACGATTGTTTGAAAAGATAAACAAATATCTTTTCAATTTAAAAATAGGATATGTTGCATCATTGTCTATGAGACAGGCATCCACCAGATAACAGTCGAATATAAACTTCTACAGGTCCCATGTTTAATTGGTTTTGAATGTCGTATGTCTAACTAAAAACTCAGCAACAGCGTGTTGATAACAATGTCATTCTAATTTCTGTTCACAATATTTGCTGATGTTAGTGTAATGTTAAGGACAACATTAAGCTTTAGTTTCAGTTTACAATAAATAGCAATATGCAGTTTATGTTGCTTAAAATGACGCCAGTATGCTTCAGTTTATAACTAAACTATACATACATTTAAAATATCATGCTAATAAAAACAAAATAATAAAAAAAAATACCAGCAAAAAGGCAACCTGGTGAAACAAACGCGTGCAACATACAACCACAACCAGGTGTCATAAGTTTTGTTTGATACAAACACTTCCCAAATTTTCATGTCCAAAGGTGAAAACAAATCATATGCAGTATGTCCATGGACCGCGTTTTGGTCTAAATATGATGTCGACAACGTTTCTGCTGAATCACGAAGACTACAATTGAAATGGTTTCATTTATTTGTTTTTATGTCTAACTATTTTTTGAATTGGATAATTCATATTATTTTATTGTTTCATTTAATTTTTGGGATTTTACTCGTCCATTTGTAGAGCAACCTGGTGATATTTGTAATTAATACGCTTCGGATGGGCGTCTCAGATAATCCTACCACATCTATTTTCTATATCCAACATTAAAACCTTAACGGTTATCAGTGAGTAAGTAAGTTTGAATGTTTAGTTTTGAAAGATAACTTACTTTGAACCGTAAAACAGAAAACGACCTATCCTGGGATACTTTGATATTTGACGACAAAATATTGTTATATCATCGTAACATGAAACGTAAAACAAAGGGCGAATGATATTTGTCTATAACCATTATAATAATATAATATAAAGGAAGTAACAAGGATAAACTGACCTGTAACATTTTAACAAACGCTATCGTCTTGTATGTGCCACTCAGTATCGGAATGATTTGAAGTTGAGTATTATTTAGGTGGCTTGTAAATGACATTAACTGTAGTGGACATTGACGATGAAACAGTTTACATGGATGAACTATATCAGGAGGAAATAGGTCATTATCATTATAGAAAAAAGTTTTTTTTCGGAAACTGGAAAATAGATGTTCTGACATAAAACATGTATCTAATCAACTAATCACCGGTAGGTTTGATTGAATAATTAAAATAACCGAATTATTGTTATCTGGTGTTTCTTTAAATTAATCCAATCACGGCTGGCTCTCTTGGTTTTTGTTGTCAGAAGAAGACTGAATACTACATGTATGAATAGTCTTCTAGCCCGGGGTGCGCGTCTGGGAAGATGAACTAATGTAACAAGATGAATGTATGTTTTTACCCAAGATAACAATTAAAGATGTATATCGAGTTCAAATAAATAGCATGAAATTAATTATTAAAGAACTTGCCAAAAGGGTTGAAGACATATTTACACGATCAGTGTCAATCAAATAATGGTAATGGTTAAGACAATGGAACCTTTTCTCCTTGATCATGTTGATATTTGCGCCATATCTTGAGTTTTCAGATACAAAACATGAAAGGGTTATAGATATTCTGACCTGGTTCGAAATTCTGGTGGTAAAATATGGTTTTATTTTTTTTTTATTGCCGTTATTCTGTGTAATTTTATTCCCACACAAAATGTTTCTAGTAGACATCATGTATGTACAATAATAATCAAAAGGGGAGGTTTAAAGTAGAAATCGAGGCTGGGGATAGTTTGGACATTTATCCACTTTACATTTCCATTACTGAAGTATATAAAACAGGTGAAAATTAACACACCCATCAATGTTTTGGTCAGTTGCTACATCCAAAACAAAGTTAAAGGCTGTAAAATCATTGGAATAAAATTTTAACGATGCACCCTTTTTAAAAACATCATACGTATCTTTGAAAATTTGCAATGGAATTTATTTCCATGACTTTCCTCGTGTCATCTCTAACAAAGAAACGGTTATTTTGTTAACGATCTTTACATAGTTACTTTTTGATGTTCGAAGAGAACCCATTCAGAAATGCTTTCACAAAACTTCATTCCAGATTCATACTAAAACTCCGATTCAGGAAACAATTTCCAAGTTTATCTAGATTAATCAACAAGAGTTGTCTACCGTTTCACCTCATCATAACAGTTGTGTTTCAGCTATTTGCTCCAACTATTCGTTCACAGCTGTAATACCAAAATACCATTTTCTTTGAAACTTTTATGATATTATTTATTTTCCGACTGGAAAAATAATCAATTTGTTTATCTATAATTTGATGTCTACCAATTGGAAAAGACATTATCAAAGAATATTTAATCAAAGTAAAATATCCATTCCGCTTGGTGTGAAATTTAATGATAGCAATGGAATAGTTATCACATGGAATAAATTTCAGTTGAAAAATACATCATATTTATGATAAAATTTAAAGAGAACACATATAATTCATTACAGCCTTTCAGTGTAGATCTTTTCAATTGTTAAATGCCTATGATCCCTTGAACCTCACCGTTCTGTTATACAAACTTAACCACAAGGATATAATATTTATATTAAGTTCGACGTTCTAGTCAAGGCATTAAAACTTGTTTTTGTTTGTACAAATATCAATAAACTGATCACATCATTACACAAATATTAATACATTTGGCATTGCAACCATTTTGTCTTTCCCCGAGTTTATACACAACACAGTATTAAATCGTCAGATTGGCTGTGTTTTATGACATTTCGGGTTGAGAAGATTGATGTAGTATCATCAGGAATCTCATCTTGAGGTTCCTATTAGTTACTGCGAGCATTCATTAGAGAAGTTTCTACTTTTTGCAAGTATTTGTGTTAAGTATATTTATTGTAAATAAGGTACTATCTAGTCAGATGGGTGACTTTCATTTTTATGCGTCGTCGGTTGCTGCTTTCGTTCTCTCTGATTTTGTCCTTTGACTATTAGTTGGGAAGGGTTGAGTATTTACTAAACTAGTTTAACCCCACCACATGTCTCAGGTGCTTGTCCCAAGTTAGGAATTGTGGTAATAGGTTTGTTTTGTGATTAATGTTTCGTTACATGTATATGTTTGATAATAGTCAGGTATGAGCAGTATTATTGTGCATAGACAAAGAGACAAGACAAATGCGAATCATACTAAAAGATAAAACGAAATCAAAATAAACAAAGCCTTGGACTTTTCGAACTCCTCTACAAAACAGGAGTCGAATCAGGTGCTTCGTAACGGTAATTATCCCCTGTTTTGATAAATGTCATATTCCACTTTTAATTATATAAAACTATTGAATGTTGCATTGTTTATTTTCATTGCTAAATGTTACATAACATATCTGTTGTTTAGTTGAATGCTCTTCATCAGGACGATCTGTTTAAATCTAGAGTTGATAAACAAGATACACCAAGAAATTACACAACTGTGCAATCGCACAATTATAGACATTTATTAAATTTTCTACTTTAGTTGTTTACTTTAATTGAAGACTGAACCGAGTAATTACTCTGTGTTTTACGTGATAATTTCTTGTCGATTTAAGCGAATCTGTCATTGTGTATTGGTTTGAACTTATATAATTTCATCGTCGCTATCAATTTATGGTGGATGCTTTCTTAAATTAAGTGTACTAATTAGCCATTTATGGTAATAAACGCCCATATTTAGAATTTGAACTATAATTCCTCTGCCTATGGGTTTCATGGGTCGCAATTGATTCGATACTCTCGTGTCTGTTCCAAGTATTAGGATTTTCTTCGGAGAGCATTAATACAACAAGGATACATCCAAACAAGGTTGTAGTCGTCCCTCCTTAGATTTTTTGCTCACGATCAGATATTGTTTGATACATTTGGTATCACTGTATCTGGTTGTGGACCTGTTACCGAAAGTTCAACAATAAGTTGATCTCTTCTCGAATTTACATGAACCCGGATTAACGTTAAAGGGTTCCTCGGCGAGTGTCGAGCGCTAGAAAGGCTATGCTTACCCTTTCCAAGCACCTGATCCTGCTCCTGTTTGTAAAAAGAGTTGTTGAGTCAAAACTTTTTTTGTTGTTTTTTTTTTTTTTTTTTTTTTTTTTTGCTTCTTATCTTAAAGTTTGCTACACATTTGTCATGTCTCTTCAGACTATGCACTCTTAATCTCTCGAATGGGTTTTCTACACTGGACTTACCGAAAATTCAACAATAAGTTGATCTCTTCTCGAAGTTACAATATCCGGATGAAAGATAAAGGTTTTTACGGCGGTTGTTGAGCGCGATGCTTACCCTTTCGATGCACCTGATTCTACTCCTGTTTGTAAAAGCGTTGTTGAGTCCAAGCGTTTGTTCTTTTTGGTTTTTTTATCTTATAGTTTGCTTCAAATTTGTCATGTCTCTTTAGACTATGCACTTTTAATCTCTCATATGGGTTTTCTACACTGGACTAACAATAATAAGCCATTCGAAATTTGAATCTTTTTAACCATACATTCAAATTTTTGGCGAATATTTGTAGTAATTGAAAATAATAAGTAATATGAAGTAATTAACGACACTGCTGCCGAAACACTTTCCTTTTCAGTGGAAATCATCCATAACTGAAGAAAACAGAATTACTTTTGGACATTCAGCGTTTGTCTTGCAATAAATGAAAGCTAATATGTAAAAACATAAAAGTCTGGTCAAACATTCAGCGTTATGTACATGCAAGGAACTGCTTACCCTTCCGAACACATGACTTCACAACCGAGATTCGATAGGGCCAACAGTTTTTCATAGTTGTATGTTTGCTTTTAGTTCGTGTCTTCCCGATATTGTCGTGTCTGTTCAATTGCTCCTTTTGTCTGGCCTTTCACTTGTCTTCTCCTCTTCTTTTTAACAATAAGTCTTTGTCTCAGCAGGTCGACAAATTGTGTCCGAGGGCAAACTAAGCTTATTATCTGTAGGACATGAATTTATGGATATCCAAAAGGATACTTACTTGGACATCGCCGTTCATGAAAAAGTCCGAACCTGACGACATTATGGACATGGTATCGTCTTGTATGAAAGATGTCTAACCTATGAAAATAAAAAGATACGAGGTAAATGTCAAAGAGACTGCAACCCATCTACGAGCAAAACAGAGAAGTTTAGAAATCTGGAGGTCTCCACAAGGCCTTCAACAAGTGTAGAATACCACTACTTGTGAAAAGCTCAATGATAAAATCAAAGAAATCAAAAGCAGTAACCGATGAAGTATACATATCAAACAGAAAGTCACCCAATCTGACTAGAAAGTACCTGAATTACAATAAAACTACTAAACAAAAATACATGCAAAACGAAGATACCTCTCTAATGAATGCTCACCGTTACTGGAAACAACCTCTGGGTTAGATTGTGGTGATACGGCATCAAGCCTCTCAACACGAGATGTCTTCAAACACAATATGCCCGACGATTTAATACTTTTCTGTCAATGAACTTAAAGACAGGATACAATGCCAAATCTAATAATATTTGTGAAAGAATGCGAGGGTTATTTGTATATGTACCACCAAATACCAGATTTAATGTCTTGACTACAACGTCGATTTTGTATCGTTTGTGGATTAGTTTGTTTAACGGAACAGTGAGATTCAAAAGATAACTTTCAATATTAATTGAAATGCCTTATATGTGATGTTTCTGTAAAATGTAGGATGTGATATCCCTTGTCACATTAAGTCTAATGTGAGAGATAAAAAGTGCAAAGTCCAAAGAGAAAAGACAAATTTGAATCAAACCTAAGGATAAAACGAAAACAAAAAAACAAAGGCTTGAAATCCATTATCTCCTTTACAAAACAGGAGTAGGATTCGGAAGAGAAAGCATCCAAAATTCTACATTTGCCGCCATATATTGTATTCCACCCAAAATGTCAAGTACAAAGTATTTTGCAGGATCTCACTACTAGTGGTGTAAAAGCTAAACCTTAGTGCTCTTGCACTAATTCTCTTTATCATTTATGCTATATTTTCAAAGATCCAGATGTAGTAAAAACTCTGCCTATAATTCAGGACAAATATGTTGACAAGCAGGTAAATGACATTTTTTTCTACGAGAAGCATAATATCCATAATAACATAGAAAGCACACACACCACTCCTACTTACACAGCTAGAAAGGTTTCAAGAAAGGAGATCATGATAACATATTTCAGTTTTGCCTTCTTTTTATTTTTGCGTAAGTTGAGGACTATGATATTTCTTCATTGTATTTGATACCAAAGATACACAATGTCCCTTCTAAGCAGCGTTTTATTGCTGGTTCTGTGAGATATTCTAGAGACCTTCAAAACTTAAATGTTCAATTTAAAAACATCTTAAGACGTGTCTCCAACAACTGCGAAACAAACTGTGGAGGAAGCGTTATAAATCTAATGTGGACACTGAGGAAAGCCAAAGATCAGATGAACATTTTAAAGTACATATCTTTGTCCTTTTGTAAAAGCATCAAAACATTTGACTTTCTAACCTCTAGACATCCATACCACACGCACTTCTCAAGTCAATTTTCAAAGATCTTATTAGTTACTTTTAAAACAACGAGAAAGACGTAACAAATGTAACGCAACACAAAATAAAAAGAAAGAAATATACAGAGGAGAATTATAAAAATGTTGGATTTCCTAATTGACAACACATTTGTTCAGTTTAGTGGAGGTGTTTTCACTAATACGATTGCCATTATAATTGGCACTCATTTTGCTCCTCCATTCGCCAATCTTTTTCTTCACTCATTTGAGTCAAACTTTCTTCGGGGCTATCGCTAGAGATGGGAGATTTGTAAGGTGTATCTGTAATTGAGTGTAATTAATTAAGTATTTTGATGTCTTTGAAAGTAACTTGCAATTTGCCATATTATTCCTTTTGAAAAATGTCTGTATTTCCAATTGCTTTTTTATTCCATTTAATTTCAAGTGATTGATGGTAAACAAAACATACTCGCCTCTCTGTTGAGACTACGCAGGGACTCTTAGCTGACCGTTGTACAAAATATTATGCCGTTTCGTTTTTTTTTCAGTATTTTGCATGCTCTTCTTTTAGTATCCAACTTGGACAAGTTGTAAATTGCTACTTTCTTTTGTCCATTGTCTTTATTTTAAGCAAGATATTATTTTTGTGTTTTATTGTTAAATTCAAATAGAGTTATATTGTAAATCAATATGTGTGAATCGACAGTTAAAATATCTTGAGATATGGTTTCTTATCCATTGACTTTGTGTTTGAAGTGATTAACAAGTCCTAATTTTGGAGTTTTGGCCAATTACATCTACACAAATTGATCACTGAGGCTTCAAATTATCATCAAAAGGAGCAGAGACACATGATTCTTTTAACATGATAAATGACTTAAGTTGGTATTTAAACTGATCACATAACATTTGTCTAGTATATATATAAGAAAAGTATAAATAAAGAAAAATATAAAACATCGAGAGTCAAGATCTGTTCATGAAGGAAGAAATTATCATGATCTTCTTTCAAACTAAGAACATTGTAGAACGATCAAGATATTTTCTAAATAAAAACTTACTTTTAAAAATAATAATTGTGAGTCTAGTGTAGAATGCCCGTGTAAGAGGTCAAAGTACTTACTTCAAAGAGACTAGAATTTTAAATTGTGAATTTCGTCATGAAGTTTTGCATGTACAGAACGGGATGAAACGTAATTACATGTGAAATTTGTGATTATTTTCATTTGAATGTAGCAAAATGTTCTTCGCCAACGGAACGTTAGAATTTTGTCTGTTCTTATTTTTAAGAAGCATGTTGAAAATATGGAGATTTCAATATTGTTCGAATAGCTTTTCATGAAAAAAATAATAAAAAGTGAAGAAATTATCATACGCGAATATTTTATAGAATATGAATATTCAAAAAAATTCAAAGATTTTAATATTTAAGAGAAAGGAAACGATGCATCTGTTGAGTTAAAATGTGTTCCTATTATAATGAGATAACTAGTTAATTATAGAAAATTATTTTTTATTTATGTCTGTTGATTATAAATCATCATTAATATCTATGGGGAATTCGAAGATACCAAAGGGGCAGACAGATATCGTTAAGTCGGAAGACAGACAAGACCATGGCCAACAAAATGAAACGAAAGA
>JARWCS010025084.1:0-16772 GCA_034783895.1 Geukensia demissa
ATACATTAGAAAATCCTCCTCTAAAACCGCTAAATGGATGAATATTTGATTTGGAATGTGCTTTATGAAGTTTCCTCATTTTGTCTGGATCAGACAAAAAACATTGTCGTCAAGGATGATTCGTGTTTCTGATTGGTTGATACATTAAAAAGTCTTCTTCTCTGAAATTGCATAGCCAGATGGATAAATTTTTGAACTGGAAAATCAGTGAAAGGTCCTTTATGATGTTTCTTCATTTTGCCCTTATGGAGGATTCTTGTTTCTGATTGGCTCATACATTAAAAAATCTTCTCCTCTGAAAAGGCTTAGCCAAATGGATTAATATTTGATATGGAGCATCTGTTGAGGTTCCTTTATAAAATTTCCTAATTTTATCTTGATCTGAAACTAAACATGGCAGCCACGGATAATTCTTGATTCTGATTAGCTGAAACTGCTTGGTGACATTGATTAATATTTGATGTAGAGCATCCATGGAAAGTCCTTAATAAAGTTTCCCAATTTCATCCCAATCGGACAAAAACAAAGCCGCCAGACAAATCTTTTTCCGGATTGCCTGATTCATTAAAAAATCTTCTCATCATAAAGGAGTAGGTACGTCAAGCCCCATATTTGGCCCAAATTTTAGATTTTGTGACACAATAATAAGTTGTGAAAATGCTGTTTATTAATCGTCTTTTAATAATTCATTACCTTTTCTTGTATACTTTTCGTAATTTCGACAAAATGAAAGGGTATATTTGACTATTTTGACAAGAATGTAACATTTCCGGTAAAAATACTCAATTTTTAGAGGTGTTTTGTTCAAAAAAGATATGATCGCACAAAAACATCACGAAGATATTTTAACCAAACATTTGTACTTGATAGATCTTTTGTACAAAGTTTGGTTGTGATGTTTTTGTGCAATCTATTAAAAACGAAAAAATAGTATCAAATATTCTATCAAATTAATTAATTTCTTAGTATTGCCACATTTAAAGCATTTTCTATGTGTCATGTGAACATTGTAGAACTAATTAAACTAAAAATTCAATCGGATTTTCTTTTTATTGACATTATTCAATACAAAAAATATTAAATAATAGATATTGGCCAAAAATGGGCCTTAACCACCCTCATCCTTTGCCAGAAATTCCTGAAACTAAAACAAAAATCCCAAAACGCCCCACTGTATAATGCCTATGCATGACTGATTTAAATTTTGACTTCATGATCCATTGCAATAACAAGCTTAATCTTCACTAACTATAGAAAACTGTATTGAATCAAGGGATTACCATATGTTTACAAGTAATTATTGATGAATGGACTTACCACCAGAGGAAGCTGACCTTCTCATTATCATACTGATAATATCCATATTTTGTCCCACAAAGTTTTCTATCCTATTCACAAATCAAATTCCTTGCTCTAGTTCACATCTTTTTTTGATGTATTCAATCTGATAAAGTTTAAAAAATAACTTCCCAAAATGTTTCTTTTTTGCTAATGATTAGTTTCTCTATATCTGAAAGACACTCATTGTATTAAGTTGAACATTATCACATAACACACACTTTTTATCCAAATGAACAGTTATTAAAATGATGTAAAACAGTAAAAATGTACAAATTGGTTAATTTTCTTCAATTACTTTGCCATAACCAACACGTTAATATAATAAGTTTAGTCTTCTCAGGAAAATCCTTGAAAGTTTCATACCGAGTTTGTGGCGACACCGAGATCTCTCTCCACTCAGCTTCATAATTACATTGAAAAGTCAAAACCTTTAACGCCTAGTCTGTATTTAAACTCAACTTTGCACAAAAGCTCCGACAATCAATCATAAAATTTGAATGCAAGTGATATTCGGTAATAACAATGCAGAGTCAACCCTCTTCTAAGGGCTATAATTTTTATCTTTATCACACACACGTTAATTTATAAAACCAAATAAAGTCAATTTTCAAGTGCTATTTAAATGACCACCCCGTTAGACTTGGGGGCACTATTTTAAAATTGTCTTTATCAAATTTTGATTATAAATTTTGTACAATCCAATAGACATACTTTAGCCAACTTCCAATGTTATATAAATATTTTTCATTGGTTAAATTCTACAAAAAGTAATCTTACTATATAAGGAGAGTTGAACCACTGAATTCAGTCCTCAGTTAATTCTATAAGCAATGTCCACCAGCATAAAATAACCAATTATTGAAAATTCTTTGTCCGAACTTTGACACAAATGAAGCAAGATAAAGAAAACAAATGGTGAAAAAACAAATCAACGTCTGAAGTGAATTAATCCAGGCTCAATAATCAGTGAATAAATATGGGATTTCCTGGCTTTATAGTTTTATAAACTGACACTTAAGTGGTCATTGTCAAATAAACAATCATTTTCACATCTGCCTTTTTTTCTTGGCAAAATACTCCTTAAACACTTGCCCCCATTAAAAATCTATTTCTCTAAATTAGACATATTTTTCAAAAATACAGTACTACTTTTGCTGAGACTGATGGTAATAATCCACAAAACTGACAGAATTTTTCCAGATTAAGTATATATTTTCCTGACTGTAGAATGTCCACAAGTGTTATAAAGCTATCCAATATGAGCTCTTTTAGCTGGGACTGGCGATAATAATCTAATGCATCAGTCAAAGTAAACTAGCTTGTCAAGAAGTTGTGATTCATCCATGTGTATACATTAGAATGTGTGATCCAATTTGTCAGACTTAATCAAGTGATTCCCCAAGTAAATCTGACTGACCAATGGTCAGTTGGACAGCTGTTCGATTAAGGATACTCCAAATAACTACTTATTATTGGTACAATATACACCACTTAACCATCTGATGTAAAAACTTTACTTTACACAATATTTGTCCAAGTTAAACAGCCACCTCAGATAAATTGTCAACAAACTTAGTATTTATAAACAAACACAACAATGATCTATGATTTTCTGTCAATAGTCCTGGTCAATATAAGTCTAATAATGGTCAGTTGTGCCTACAATGTCCATTTCTTTGAGTCTGACTGGTTATTTAATGTTTACAAAACTTTAAACGATTTCCGATAAAAAGTCAATATCTGAAAAAGTTGATGATCATTTCTATTAAGTTGTTATTTATACCATGATTTCAAAAAAAAGAAACATCAAACGCTTCACTGGCTTTATCATGTTTTGTTCCAAAATCAATTTAAAGTCACATCTAATTTCTTGGGATATAACATGACTACAATTTATGCATTTTCACATCTTTTACAGAGAAGTCATGCACATTCATAAACTGTAATTAAAAAACGTGACTAGCAGCCAAGATCATATAGTATCAAATCACTGCCAAAATGCCCAATGGTCACTTAGTGGTCATTAATCCACTGCGAATCTTTCAACATGTAACCAGGAAGTAAATTATAAACAGAAGCTCCTAATTGTCCAGCTAATCAGATCACTCGCCACAATGAAACATACTTTGACATGAAGTTTTATCTACTACAATCTTTGTTTGAACTTGAGATCAGCATCTGGTTGATAGAAGATAACACAGGCACCTGCATGTCTTAAGATAATCTTCCAAACATTAAAAATCTAGTTCGATTTCAAGCTTAAAAATCATACGAAACTCCAGTTGTTAAAATATTACAAAGATTCCAATGTTCTCTTGCAAGATGACAATATTCACTAAAATGTTACAAAAATGTCAGTTTCCAGTTGATATTCCTATAGTGAATTTGAGTATTGCTTCAGTCAATTATGTAATGTACAAACCTGATTTTCCACTAAAAGTTTCCAAAAAGCATGATAAGCAATTCCTTTCCCCTAACCAAAATATTAATCAATCTGTGGTAAAATATTAAAACAACCTTTTTAGTCCTCATTGATCAAATTTATACTTGGTGGAATATGCCAATATTGACCCTTTCAATCACAATTGAGAAATTCAACTCTTTTCAAAAGTTTAATACTTTTAAAATAACAATAAACAAAAACACTGTATTACCAATAATGGTCTCAGGCAAACTGATTTCCATATAAATTCAATAACATTCTTTATCATAATCAAAATGAACGTAAATTGAACATGAGTTTATAACAATGGATTGTAATGCACCTTTTGTACCACAACATGCAAATCTGAAAATTTACACTTTCTGTAATTTAAAAATGTATAGCTAATCTTAAATGTAATCAAGATTTAGACAAGGGACTTTAATTGTGAGATCTAAATACAAAATCCAGATTATGTAATTCTGTCCAGGTATGATGTGACATTAATTACCTATACAGGTAGATAATAACGTAATTATAACATCCATAGATTTACTTATATAAGGCTGTGTACTTAATGTATCTTATTATCCTTTATCTGTGACACAGAACCTCCCAGATAGATAGAATGGTGAAAGAACAAATAGAAGTAACTGTTTAACCACTAACCTACTAAATCCAAGGAGAAGTGTATGACAAACTAACTGTCCCACCAACTCCATGAAAATGTCCATGAATAAACCATCAACTCCATGAAAATGTCCATGAATAACCCATCAACTCCATGAAAATGTCATTGACCAGCCCAACCAACTCAATGAAAATCTATGACTAAACCAGCTTTATGAAAATATCTGTGACTAACCCACCAACTCCTTTTAAATGTCTATGACTAGCCACCAATTCCATGAAAATGTATGACTAACCCATCAACTAAATTAAAATGTCCATGTTTGATTGATGGGGTTTAACACCACTTTCAACAATACAGTTTCAGTCTACCATGGATAAGCCATGGTGCCCGGAATGAACCACAGTCCTAGGGCAGGTAACTCATAAGCCTTATCATGTGTGATGTTGGTCAAGAAAATGTCTATGACTAACACATCAACTGCATGAAGATGACTATGACTAACCAACTTACTCCATGGAGATGTCTATGACTAACTCACTAACCCATAGACATGTCTATGACTAACCCATTCATTTCATGAAGATGACTATGACTAATCTACCAACTCCATGAAGATGTTAACAACTAATCCAATAACACCATGGAGATGTCTCTGACCAGCCAATTATATCCATATCTCCATGGAGATGTCTCTGACCAGCCAATTATATCCATATCTCCATGGATATGTCTCTGACCAGCCAATTATATCCATATCTCCATGGAGATGTCTCTGACTAACCCAATAACTCCATAAAGATGTCCACAATTAACCCATATAGTCCATCAAGATGCTCGTGACAAACAAAAATAACTCCATAAAGATTTCTACAAAATGGAACTCTTGGTCAGCATCTCATAAGGAACATTCACACTATGTCTGGCTTTTATCCATTCATTGGTTCTCAAGAAGAAGTCTGCTGTTTGTATTTCCCTTTGGGTCCTATGTTAATCTAAGTACCTGGCTGGTGGCCATTTTAGATGGCAGCTTGACACCAAAGTAAGAACACTTAGTCAGCACCTTATAAGGATCATTTACGCTATACTTCAATCTGTTTATTGTTTCTAAAGAAGGAGTATGCTATATTTCCCATTGGGTCCTATGTTAAAATAAGTATCTGCTGCTGGCCATCTTGGATGATAATTCAGCACCAAAGTAACATCTCTTGGTCAGCACATAATAAAGAACATTTACACAATGTTGGGTTTCAATCCATTTATTGATTCTCAAGTCTTTTGCATGTATTTCCCACTGTGTCCTATATTAAACTAAACACCAGTTGGTGGCCATTTTGGATGGCAGTTTAGCAACAAAGTAAGAATACTTAGTCAGCACCTTATAAGGAACATTCACACTTCACTGGGTTTCAATCCATTCAATGTTTCTCAAAAAAGTCTTTTGCATGTTTTTTCCCACTGGGTCTTATATTAAACTTAATACCCAAGTGGTGGCCATCTTGGATGGCAGATGGGAACCAGAGTAAGAATACTTAGTCAGCACCTTATAAATTCACACTTCGCTGGGTTTCAATCCATTCATGGCAGATGGGCACCAGAGTAAGAACACATTATAGTCACAACTCATGAGAAACATTCCCACCATGTTTGCTTTCATGGCGTTCATTGGCTCTCAAGATATCTTTTGTATGTATAAGGAATTCGAAGATACCAAAGGGGCAGACAGATATTGTTAAGTCAGAAGACAGACAAGACCATGGCCAACAAAATGAAACAAAAGACAAATACAGAACACAAAACCCTACACTGAAAACTAAAGCTGAAGTAACACAACCCTACAAAAAGCAGGGTGAGTTTAGGTGCTCCGGAAAGCTATGTATTTCCTAGAGTCCTACATAAACTAACTTGGTCGACACCTCAATAGAAAATTCACACCATGTTTGGTTTAATCAAATTCATTCTTACGATCATATTTTTTTTTGGTTACACAGTTGCAAATGCCTCCTTCTTAGACTAATTTACTTGAAACTTATTTGACCCGACACATATATCATCTTGTTTCTTTCACCTGCTGTAGGTTTCATTCTTTTTCACCTGAGATTACCTTTGCCATTATAAAACACCTTCAGACTTTGTTATAAACTCTACTTTTACCACCTGCTGATAATTGTTTTTTCCTTTCCTAATATATCTATTTAAATCATTAAGATATCATTATTATAGAACATTTATTACACCACTTATTAGCCATGGTAGAACTAATTGTAAATTTATTATGACATTTTTCCAATCTTTATTTCTGATCAATAGTGTTATTATTGAGAAAAAAACACCTGTTGTTTTCTGTAATACACAATTCAGTATCAATTAATCCTTATTTGGAAGGTTCAAATAAATACGTAAAATGTACTTTTATCATGTTAGGCCCTGCCACATACTTTGTGTGACTGTTGAGGGACGGGAACCTGTGGCCAAGTGAATGATGTTGTTTTTTTATTAAGTGTTACTTGTTTTATATTAACATTTTACACTTATTTGGGCCATTATTGTTACACTTGAATATTATTACATTTGGTGTGGATATTTGTTTGTTATTGAATGCCATGGGGTAACTGTGTAGATGTTTGTAATTTATATGTTTTGGATGGCTGTCTCACACACAATTAAACCACATCTCTTCTTTTTCTATTTTTATTGGTGAATACCAATTTCTGTGGTTTTTTTAAAGTCATGGTCTGAAATTCTGGACATTATCAATTGGTAGAAAATATGTTCCTAGAAATAATAGTTCTTCAACTCTTAGGCACAGTTGTAATCTTCTTATTAACTCCTAGTACTTGTATACATACATTAATTTGAATGGATATATTTTTAAAAATAATTGAATTGCTATTTAAAATTTTTTTTAAATACCTACAATGCACAATTTTTGAAATTTATTTTTTTAAATACAGTGTATAAGGTATAATTTAAATTTTATTGGCATTAAAGTTCACTACTTAATTAAATCTTTTCTAAAGCTAAAACATGTTAAACAGATTTGTCACTGTAACCAATTATCTCCCCTAGTTTTACAGTAAAGACCATTTAGGTCAAAAATCAATTATTCTTCAGATAATATTAATGTAGGAAAAATTAATTTCAAACACACTTGACAAAACCTTGAGATTTTATCTCAATAAATACACCATAAATTGATGGATTTCTCACTTGTTAATTGATATGTATTATAAATATAAAAATCTTTATTGAATAAAACCAATTCAGGTGAAGCAATACAAAACATGACAGTACAAAAGTAACATAAAAACACAATGAAATAATATTATAGTCAAATATTAATATTATTTCTATTATCAGACCTAAATATTTATTCTGTAGTTTTATAGGATGATATCAAAGGAGGAAAGATTCTAAATCAATAATTGAAGTGCGATATCAAATATTTTTTAAGTACTTCACAAATTTCATTCCAAATGATAAGAATTTCTAACTATACATGTTTGTCTTATTTTTGTATGGAAGCAGTAATACAACTGGTGCTGTTTCAAATACCTACAATGCACACTTGTTATAGTGCCCCTCTTTTACAATCTTGTACATTGTACTTTTCCCGTGAGACCTTTTCCAAAATAACAAAAGTTTCTACATGAAATACATGAAAGAGATGGGTATAAATGTCATAAGGAGAAAGCAATGCAAAATGTATAAATTAAAAAAACCAACAAACAATAAAGCCTTCAATAATTGACAAACATCCACACAATAAGGCAAGGGCTCAAAAGTACAATGTATTGATTTTAAAATTTACCCACAATTGGCCAATTGATTTTACAATGTGAAAAAAGTTCCAGCAAAAAATCAGTTGTTCATCAGCACTAAAAAGTGCCCCAGGAAATAATATCTAGATTGCAGGATTTTGCACTATTTACCCCAAATCCCCGGACATAAGGCTGCTCACAAGACATAGTCTATGTAACTTGCAGTAGGTACAAAAGTTTTTAAAAATCTTTATAGACCTACTGTTTATGAGAACCTGAACTTTTATTTCTAACACTGATATTTTGGCACTCACAAATATCACCAAAAACTTGCCTCGCCCCAAAGACGGATTTGGTATAACAAAGATGTACTTTACTGTTCAAGGGATCTAAATACCAGAACCTACCTTGTTGTCTACCTTTGATGCTCTCTTCAGAAATTGTGGCATTATCGCCCGCCATGCCACCGATACCACTGTCAGGATAACTATCCCTTGTATAACTCTGACGAGCACATTGATCCCGTAATCGTAACTCATATTCCACAAGTTGAGTTTGTTTTGATTTGCTAGTTTCAGTGTTCACTGATGATGAGTTTGTTCCATTCACTTTGTTCATTCCAGTAATACTACTTCCATTTTGGATTTGTATTGAGTTTTGACTATTTTCTCTTTCAATGTTATTTCTATTTTGGTTTCCATTTGAATTTTGATTTAAAGTATGACCATTTCCATTTAGACTTCCTAGTCTAATTTGACTATCAGATCGGTTAACTCCCCTTCCTTCGTCAGGTGAAACAGGTAATGATTGTAACATTCGACGCAAAACATCACTATCAAAATCAACATGGACCTCAGGGTTGAGTGGGGTTAATGGGGTCAAAGGTTCTGGAGGAGAAGGCCATTCAGGGGACGATGAGGATGATTTCCGCTGGGGTGGACTCAGAGCTTTGATTGGTTTAGGTGCCAGCACTCTAACCCTGTCGACATGTTCCTTAGGCAAATCTTCAATAGAAAAATCCCCAACAAATGCAGTCTCCATCTGAATATTTTCCACATTTCGATTTAATCTTTTATGCTCTGATTTTGTGTCAGAACGGAATGTCACAGAAGCAGACCTTGCTGAGTTTTCCTCCATAAACTGTTGGGTTGTAAAATGTATAGCAGATGCTGGGCGTGTGTTGTTTAATGATCTATCTTCGACAAATGATACATGTGAGGACATAGGAACAGGCATAGATTTTCTGTTGACAGCGAAACGATTATCATTCCCATTTGGTTTCCTTAATTGCACATTACCCGATACATTGTCGTATACTGACGATGTGGATGGAGGTTTAAGAATTCCTGTTGGTTTAAATAATTGTGCATCCTCCTCAGCCTCCATTTGAGTTCGTGGAATTGTAGCCGATTTCTCTTTATTTTCAGCGAGAACATGGTTATCAGCATGTGGATTATCCGAGTGTAAATCATGTGGAGAAGATATGGTCCTTCGATGATGATTTTGGTGAGTAGGAGAATTAGGTGATGATATCGACCTGTCTTTACCTCTAATTCTCTGAAAACATTAAAAACTTTATTATGACATTGTAATACTAGTCTAAGCAGCCACACTCACACTGCATATTCCAGCACAGCTAAGGTGTTTGATAGTATGAAGTGAACAAGACTTTTCGATATGGTCTAGGCGTGGGGATCTGAAACATTTTTGATAAAATTTGTAATTTTTAAAATGAGAGGGAGAGGCTGACCCCCTGAGATGCCCATGAAACTTGTCTTTGTCTGAACTGTTCTTGAGATAACTAGAAATTTCAAAAATGGGCGGGGGATGACTCTGTTGTTTTTATTATGCTATATTGTTTGTTCTGTTCCACTTCTTTTGGCCACAGTCAGAAAAGACTTTGATTTTCATTGGCCTCCTCGGTATCTGACTTTTTCATTGACCTCTACTGTATCTTTAGTTTCTTGTTAAGAACAAACATGTAATTTTACAGTATAATAACTGACCACATAGTTACTTTAGGTGTAACATTTGACAAGGTCACAAAAACAATTTACTTATCACATATGCCAGTGAAAATCTGTCTCTATGTCAGGTGTAATTTCAAAAAAGAAGTGGCAAAATATTTTGGAATTTTTATCAAATAGGTATAATCATGTAGATTTATCCAAAGGAAATCAGTAATACAGTTCACACTTGTTTTCTTGTACAGGAGTCTTCTTGTAACTATAACTAGAGTTTCTAGAACTTCTAGAGAACAGAGAAATGAAATCTTCAGATAAATAGTTACCGGTACTGGTAACATATCACAGAGAAATGAAATCTTCAGATAAATAGTTACCGGTACTGGTAACATATCACATTAGATATCAGATAAATAGTTACCGGTACTGGTAACATATCACATTAGATATCAGATAAATAGTTACCAGTACTTGTAACATATCACATTAGATATCAGATAAATAGTTACCGGTACTGGTGACATATCACATTAGATATCAGATAAATAGTTACCGGTACTGATAACATATCACATTAGATATCAGATAAATAGTTACCGGTACTGGTAACATATCACATTAGGTATTTAATAAGTATGTCTGTTTTTCTAGAATACTGCTATTTGATCCTTTTTAGGTCAAAATCTAAGGGAAATAATTTGATAATCCTTCTAAATAAAAACTTCATATGTGCTTTTTAGTGGTCATAGTCATGGCTGAAGAATGGGACATTGGCTATGAAAGCACAGTTTCAAAATCCAAAAATTAACCGAAATTATGAAAGAATTATGAAACTGACCTAAAAAGCATGACAAGGTTGTGACTTGAATCACACTTGAATCAAGATCATCTTTCATTATAATCATTCTTTTGTATTAAATTATACACAACAAAACAACCAAGAATATATCCATTCCAAGCATTCATACAAAGTTTTATGATTTGTGACAGAAATGATTCCAGACATATTCATCAAGGTACCAGATATTGCTTGAAAGAAATTTTCTTTGAAAAGATGAGTATCTGTTTGATAGAATCAATACCCTGCTACTCTGTCCAATTATTTTTGTATGGTAAAATTAGGTCAGATCTTGATTAGTTGTGGGTTCTTTTGTATAAAACATCTTCTCACAAAATCTAACATCTCCATTTAAACAAGTTATATTTTTCCTTTTCATGTCTGCTGTTATCAAATATTTGCATATTGAACGTGTACCATTAAATAATGACTATAGATTTTTTTTTCTGTTTACATATGTTACAATTATGATCCCTTATCAATAAACAGAACACTAATTGTTCTATAGTTACTAGTAATGTTATTACATGATGAAAATTTTTGATAACATAAAAATACAAACAATTAAACATCTATGTTTTTCCCTCACATCATTTTTAATGTTTTATTAGCACTGGAGTTGTCTCCCATTACATATATCTGTAAAAAAAGTATTTGGAGTTCCAGTCTCTCACTATAAAGGTAGAAAAAAAACTGTACGAATGTTGTTTAAGGCATTTTGCAGTAATAAAAGCAACATTGCATAACTTGTGAATTTACCGTAAATAACAAAAGTTTCTCATGTTTTCCTCATATAAAGTGCACAGGGGCGCTTAATTAAAACACAGAGCTCTTATTAGAATCAGCAAACTTCCGAATTCTATCAAGTCGGGTTCAAACTTTATTTTTTTGTTTCCATAGTTTAAAATTGCCAGAAATGAATAATTCTAGTTTCCCTCCCTTACATTTAATGTCTCTCTATATCAAATTTGATGTTTTCTTGAAAAATTTTCTCTTCTTCAATTTTGCAATTCGGGGTGCTTGCTAGAGTGCTTAAGGATTTTAATAAAAATCAAGGTGATTGGACACTTATAGCAACAGGGTCACCTAATATAAGAAATACGATAAGTGAGGTTGAGTACAAACCTTTGGTGGACTAAGTCTCAATGAGCTAGCAGAAGATGCCTTTCGTGAAAATTTCTGTGACTGGTTCTACAAAAGAAGAAAATTTAAATTTAGTTTGAAGGTAAAAAAATCTCCTTTTAAATTCCTAAATCATCTTAGATATTTTCCTAAGAAACTTGAGGTAATTGCCCATTGCTAAGTTTATCTTGCCCATTGCTTGATTCTCTAATATATCTGTCAGCATATGTAGGTGACAATAACCTTATTTACCTTAAGTTGGATGCAAAATTGATCTGAGTTAATGTACTATGTAATGTAGGTTAAACTGACCTATTGTAGTTTGTATGCTGACAGACTGCTGAAGATGCATCAGCACAATTAGCTTCTTGATGGTAGGGCATTCTGTGGTCAGAAGGAAAGCTGAGTCTGAGTCAATGAACCATGTTATGTAGGTCAAACTGACCTATTGTTGTTGGGATGCTTACATACTGCTGAATGCATCAGCACAATTAGCTACATGGTAGGGCATTCTGTGGTCTGACAGAAAGCTGAACCTGAGTCAATAAAGAATAAATGTAGGTCAAACTGACCTATTCTGGGTGGGATGCTGACAGACTGCTGAAGATGTATCAGCACAATTAGCTATTTGATGGTAGGGCATTCTGTGGTCAGAAGGAAAGCTTAGCCTGAGTCAATGAACCATGTTATGTAGGTCAAACTGACCTATTGTAGTTGGGATGCTTACATATGGCTGAATGCATCAGCACAGTTAGCTACATGTTAGGGCATTCTGTGGTCTGACAGAAAGCTGAACCTGAGTCAATAAAGAATAAATGTAGGTCAAACTGACCTATTGTGGGTGGGATGCTGTCAGGCTTTCCAAGATGCATCAGGACACTCAGCTACATAATAGTAGGTTATTTAGTTGGACTCAAAACCTATGATATCATCTGATATGGGTTTTCAAAACAATACAGATTCATACAATATTTATCCATATTATTCATAATAACATAGATAGCTATTATAAGTTTCAGTAATGATATGTACTAGGTTATGTGTCTTGCCTGTCAAATGTTGCCATTCCTTTAATGAATATTCATGGCACAATGGATGTCAGTTGCAGCATATGGACAAAGGACAATTAAATTTATCATTTAATGGAATTTTATATAAACTTAAAAATTAATTTTAAAGAAGTATTCAATACAATATTGAAAATGGGGAATTACTCAGCAAACAATTTTAATGCTTTGTCACACCACTGTCCCAGGTTGGAGGAGTTTAGCACTTTGTGCCTGTCCCAAGCCAGGAAACTGAAGTACAGTGTTTGTCATTGTTTAAAGCGTTTATTGTTATTTGATCACACTTTTTTCAATACATTAGGTCCATTATCGTGTTATATGAATAGTTTCATATTTTGTATTTTGGGGGCCTTTTACAGCTTTTATTATGGTATGGACTCTGGTACATTATTGAAGACCCTTATGGGACCTTAGAAGATTAAATTCTACTGACACTTGATTTTCTCATGGACAATAATGCTACATCTCCTTTTTTTATACACACAACTTACACAACAACAATCTCTAAATCTCTTGGCATCAGCAGGGGTAGTAAAGTTTAGTCCCCATTCATACTTTGTCATGCCATCCCTCCAATGTACAAAACTCTCAGTTGCTGGACAAATTATAGTCCCTGAAAAAAATTGTAAAAATTTAGTTAGCATTCATACTATAATTTGTCACACCATCTCTAATTTTAATGTACAAAATTCTGTATCAATGTAAATATGACAACAATGAAAATCATACTTTGTCATATCTCTACAATTTACAGAACCCTCTGCTGCTGAACTGAAAAATAATGTAAATGTTTGATTAGTTTGTCAAACAATACTGCCTATCAACCAAAAATATAATCCCTGAAAAAAAATTGTAAAAGTTAAGTCCCAAATCATACCACTTATTTTACATAAAACTTTCGGTTGCAAATTCAAATATTTTCAAATATTTTTATTGATCTGAAGTTCAACACAGGACTGTCCTCAGCAACACACACAAACCACAGCAACAACAAATTCATCATATAATATATAATATGCAAATGAATTAAAGTTTTAAAGTCTCAGGACTGAGAAATTGCTGATGGAATTGTTGATGATCAGTTCAAGGACATCACTGACTATTGCCAATCTTAAAGCTTTTTCTTTTAGTGCAATCACACTATATTTTTTTGCTGAGTTTACAAATTTAGATTAGATGTATTAAAATTATACCAATTTTATATTGTTTATTTTTAACATGTCATACTATGTCAATTTATCATGTAATTTCTGCACAATCTCAGTAACTATTGTCCCCAACCATATCATAAATTTTACAAATAATTGATGGGTTTCTACTGAGCTGAAAATCAAATTGCAATTTATCCTTGATTTAAATATAGTTAAGATATTTATTTTTGTCTCTGAACAGACTTCAATCATTCAACACCAAATTAAGTAAAGTTTTATTTCTTCACTCAAGGGTTAAATTCTCAAACAAAATCCAATTTAAACCAATTACTACACAATAAATCTCACTAAAAGCCTTTGTTTGTATTGATGTATGACGACAATTGACACAAGTTTTACTGCTCTAAGGGAGATAACTTCAGGGAAAGATACCGTGACATCAAGGTTACAACATAAGTTAATTCACCTTCAAATAACCACTGACAGATCTAGAGCATAAGATTTGCACATTTTCTATTAATTTTTAAATTCAACTTATTAAACTTTGTAATTCACCATTCAGGGATAGGTTAGTTGTACATGTAACAAAGAAAACACCTATGTCAAGTATAATGTTCTTTCATTTCCATTCAGAAATTTTGGTTTTATAATTGAAAGAGAAAGCAACTGCCATTTTGAGCCTTTCCTCAAGCTTATCCTGATTTTCATATAACAGAATTGCATACATATTTTGTATAGTGGTATATTCTGTATGATTTGGTAGTCAATGATAGTGTTGAATCCAGGGATTGTAGAAGGACCTACCAGATAATTATGTATTTATATTCACCTGTAATTTGCTAGTTGCTTATATAGAAGGCAAGGTCACTTACAAAGGAAGGGGATATAAACATATTTAGGGGTGTATCTATGAGTTGTTGTGGTTCTGTAAGTGTCCATTTATTCTTGGTGGAAAATTTCTAGTTTACTTGTTAATTTCTATCTAGCAGATAAAGTACACTGGTACCCTAGTATATTTTGTTACAGGAAATTACATTCTAGGAAATGATATTAAACTAAAATGAATGTTTGGGGTGGAATGTAATCACCATACAGTTCTCAGTATTTTCAACAGCTCCTGTTAATCTTCTTTTGCTTAACTTTATCGTCAGCAGTATTACTGAATGTCAAATGTAAAAGCTAAATATCATACAATTAGAAAATCTTAAAATACACAAAATATATTCAACTGAATGTCAGAAAAGACACAGACAGTTTGTGGGTCATAAGAATACAAACCTGGCTGTGTAATTTTAACATCGAATATTTTCTCCACATGTCGGTTATAGGCAGTGACTTGGAATACAGTGTTGGGTGTGTCCTCGATGCAGGTAATATTGATTGGCACAACATCCTCAGAAATCCTCTCCCAGCTCATGTACTCTCCATCCCCATGGACTCGGAAAATCTCAGCCCATAATCTGTCAATAAAGAAAAAAAACATTTATGTAATTATTTCTCTGCATATTCATGTACCAGAAAATCTTACCACAGATTCCCCATCTCCCTTATAAAAATTATAGATGTGGCATGATTGTCCATGAGACAGCCATTCACCAAATGAGTCAAAATTTAACTTTTCAATGTTGCTTAACATCCAGTTACAAATATTTCATGCATATTCAGGACAATAGCATATTAATGATTAATGATGAATGAATCCTGCTTTGTACTAGGCCGACACGCTGAACCAGATTTTTAATGTGCTAGCTCACGAAAGCAACAGACCGCAGGAAGACATGCTACTTTACTCAGAGCACTTTTAAACTCTCAATTCAGATTGAAGTATTTTTATTCCAGTCTAAAAAAAGGACTGAAATTAAAAAACAGTGCCAGGAAATGGCTAGATTGCAGGATTTCGCACCAAATACCCCAGACCTCCGGCCATGAAGGTCATCACATTTTATTAGTCCTTATTTGTCGATTTTAATATAGGTAACATTATCTTTGTAAAATTTAGTCCTCACTATCACTCGGATAAAATTTTACAAAGATAATGTTACCTATATTAAAATCTAAAACAAACTTATGACCTCCGTGAATTGCCTTACAGTGGCGATCTTTGTCTATTGTTGAAGGCCTAATGGTAAGCTGTAGATGTTTATATGTTCTGGATGACTGTTTCATACCACATCTCCTATTTCTATGTTTACAAACTCTTCCCTTGCCTGCAGTAAAAGTCAAGGATGAAAGAGCAATAATTGTAGCAGTGTCAATGTTCTGATAATTGTATTATATAAAGTGTGAATCAATTATTGATGGAAATTTGCCAGTACTGATGTACTTACTTAAATGTAATCCTCCTTCAATTTAAATTACACTGCCTCGGTGGTGTAATGGTTAGCGTGTGCTCGCCTCTAGTGCGGAAGGTCGTGGGTTTGATCCCCGGCCGGGTCAAACCAAAGACTTTAAAATTGGTATTTGCTGCTTCTCCGC
>JARWCS010025403.1:0-16767 GCA_034783895.1 Geukensia demissa
GCTTTCCTACCATCTCTCACTTAAAGACCAAGCGACCCGCTGTATTTTTCGATTCTGTAATATAAGATAAAAGCACGTAATTTTTACACTACAATTAAAAAAAAAAGAAAAAATATAAGATGGTCCGATGCCCCAAGCGCCTGTGGCTGTTGCGAGCTTACAAACGTTGATATCAAATATAATTACTATAGTAGTATATTTGATAAAAATAGTAGATTAAAATATATACGATCTTCTTAAATATTGATTGACAGCTATAACTATCATTTATCAAAAGGGGTGATGACGGTTACGAATTGTTATAAGATATGGATTGACATCTGAAAAAAAGCTTTCGGGGAAAAATATTTGAAAACTCTTTGATTAACCGTTTTCCTTATTTCTTTAATAAAAGTTTGTTTCTCCAACCCATTAACAGTTAGATTAATTTCATGTCATAGTAATTAATCATTTCTATAATTTGATTTAAATTAAAAATGTCAAAAAGCCAATCATCTGACTCTAGACTATGTCCAATATTTGTCTGAGGTTTCACCCTAAGTTCAATGTTTATTTCAACTATGTCATATCAATGTTTAAATAGATAGATTATAAATTTATGGACGATTCATATTTATATTCATTTTTATAAACAGTCTATTAAAATTGTTCCGGATTAAAAGAAAAGAGTAATAATGATATTTGTTTATCTCAGTTATGATATAAATAAAGGGATACGCAAACAACTTTGAATGCATTAAAGTGCTTCAAATATAAATATCACTTTTGCCTATTGTAAGATAAACAGTAATAATAACTTTCATACATGTATGTGACTTTGTAGGACTCAACCAATAACGATGTCAAAGTAAACTGCAACGGTCATCAAGCTACGCCTGCTGAACTGGATATTGTAAGTTACCTTTATTTAACTTCTTACTATGTGTTGTATTTTAGAAAAAAAAATATATGTAGATATAAAAATTGCTTTAGGGGAAAGAAAGTCATGCTCTTTAGGTTTTCGCAAATATGGTTTTTGTAAAGAAGTCATGGCAAAAAACAACGTGTAAAACCTAAATAACAAGCCTTAGTAGAATTCTATTAAATGATTAAATGTACTGTATTGTAAAAGTACATTTTAATAATATAATCAAAATTTAGTTAATATAACATTTTTGTAGAGGATTAACCTTAAATCTATCATATAAATAGTAAATCTATTATACAAATAGTATAAAACGACAGTGACTGCAACAGTATAGCTGTTCATTTAAAACGTGACAAAGGCCCGTAATTAAATAATACTGATGTAACAGGGAATTATTTTAAATTAATTTGTTTATTTTATTTAAACGAAATCAGACAAACTGGCATCATTTTAGAATGTGAATTTGATTCCTTTTCATAATCCAGTAACATATTGTTTTTACCCTGAAGTCAACACGTTTCATTCGTACGATATAATGGGAAGTTATGGCATTGCCTAAACAGTAAAGGAGTGGGTTCGGTATGACCCATTTTTGGCCCTAAAAATTAAGGGATTTTCAAATATTGACACAACATTCCCTATCAACATAAGACCTGTACAGACGTTGCTTTTTTTAAAAATCAGACATTGTTTTGCATTTAAGTGCACATGTACTAGCTCATGGCGTAATAAGCATGGGCTTAATTTAAAATTATTGAAAATTTCACTATTTTGGTGGAATTTTATAAGGTTTTTATTAAAATTAGTAATGGCCACATTCCACATTCGTGTTCATTCAAAATATTTACATATATGATGTAACTAACAAATATACATAGCATGTTAAAAATTTTTGTATAAACATGGATGTGGCCACTACTACCAGGACCAAAAAACTTGATAAAATAATGCAATGTTTAACAAATTTGTTAAAATTTACGATGTAAACCAAGTTCGAGCTATTGCAACATCCTGATAGGAATGTGTTTTGACAAAAAATTGATTGAATCAACTAAATATGACATTGCATTTTGTAAAAAGTGCAATATAACTTAGGTCTCAGGTTGTTTAATTTTGGGGCCAATATTGGGTCATACCGAACCTACTCCTTTGTTTCAACATAATTCTTTGCCATGATGTGTATAGCATATTTTCCCATTTTTGGGGGGTTTCTATGTTAAACGTCGTCTTCCTGTTCTGAGATTGTCCCATGTCATTGTCTGTTCTTTTCAGATTGATTCGATTCCTCTACTGTATGCTTTTCCTGTAGGTTGTTGGTAGTTGATCCAGTCTGTTGCAATGTCTATTTAAATTTTTAAACATTTGTTATCTTTTATTTATTGTTTTACATTTATGTATTGTTCACGGTACATTTACTTCCCATTTGAGCATCTAGACAATAAAACATATACTACCACTGTTCTTTGACGCTCTTCCGACATCAATGTAATCAGTTCAGTGGAAGCGTCGCCAAATCAAAGGCTCAATCCTGACACAGCAGTTGTCCAGCAAGGGTTACATCACACGTCATTTTGCTGAAATGTCAACGCAATCGTGATCTTTATCAGACATAAAGTGACATGATGGGCAATTCATTTTCAAAGCAGTAAAAAGTTTTTATCCTGTGAGTCATATTGATATAATATCGGTTAAAATATTCTAAATAAGTATTAAATTTAATGATATTCCAATTCATATATGAATAACTACTTGATAATGTATAAACAATTTAAAGAAGATATTATTACATTAATACACTCATTGTATGTAATGTTTCAATGTAAGTAAAGTTACAATAGAAAAGTAAACTTAACGAAAGCATTTGTAAGATGCAATGCCATCATCCGTTAGACGTAAGAACTATACACATATATTTATGCTTACTAAAATGCCATTTGAAATATTTTATGGAATTTAGTTAACTGTTCAACACATTGCCAGAATAAATTGTGTATGGAACGGTATTTTGCATTTTTTGTACCATCAAGCCTACCCTTCTAAATGGAAAATGATCATTTTGAATTGCAAGGTTATGGGAATAAAATATTGACGAATCATATTTTGTGAAATCGAAATAGTTAAACTTTCATATTTAGAAAATTTGATAATCGGATTTTATACAGTCGAGAGAGATAAACTTCCAAACGAGCCATGTTAAGGTTATCATTTTTTACAATGGAAGATATCTTAATTCTAATTCTTTAAAGAAGTAGTTTTATATAAAATAGAGGATATGGAATAAATGCCGGAAAGACGGCAATCTATTCCTTATTTAATTTTTTTTACATTTTATCTGCGTATAGAGCGCTTTTTTGGATTAACCGTCATCAGGTGCGCTAGGGGCCAAAACATTGGAAGTCCAAGTTAACTACATTAGTCAAACATTATTAAATTTCAAGACAGTAATGAACATAATGAATGCATGTCGTGTTTGTGACGGGGTTGCCGTTTTGAATTGACCTACTGTCTGAAAATTTCTGAAAATTGACGTCGGCAATCAAAGACCACTAAATTACGTGTGGCGTTGATAATCGCACCTAAACTAAAGCTCATTTTAATTTGTAACATGTTTCGTGGGAAACAATTATATACCAGTTACCTTTTGAAACATACAGCTGGTTGTTTTCTAGGGAAACGTTCATATGCAAATCGTTGAAAATGCCGCGGAAAAAACAAGTATATATAAAAAGTTTCACGAGGAAACATTGGATCATATGTTTCCATATTAAAAATGTTTCCTCAGGAAACATAATAAATCCATTTTTTCCTCGAGAAACTATTTATAAATGATTATGGTATATTATTCTCACTTTGTTATTTATGAAGATTCCTCGGGAATCATTGGGGTATATGTTTCCATATCAAACTTTATAGGGAAACTTTATAAATCCAATATTTCCTCGGGAAACCATTTATAAATGATTGTTTTAAATGATATTGATATATATCCTGAGGAAACATTTTGTTTCCAACGGAAACAGGGATATAATTGTTTCTTATAGAAACTTTAGTCACCTGCCTGATCAAGTTTTTTACTTTCTGACAGAAAAGCGTGAAAATAACATAGGAATTAGAGAAAACAAATTTGCAAAGAAATCAGGATTATGAAAAAAATTCATATTCTTTTAAAATGATGTTTTGTAATTCTTTTGTCGAATTATCTTTAAAAAAATTAACAAAGTTTCCTTTACCCTTACTTTTTACCTCTTATAGTAAAATGTACCTAGTTTGTAAATTCCTTCTGTTTTTCTTGTGGTTGTAGTGCAGTCCCTCCGACATTTATCCCATATCATTTCATTTTTAATAAAAAGAGTTTTGTTATTTTGTAACGTCTTGTCAGACTCAATGTTACCAAATCAAGTTCGTTTTCCTAAATTTCTAAAAACTTTCTGTCAAACGGAATTTATTTTAAATTGACATATAGTATTTTGTAACGATGCTTTTGTTTGCAATAAACATATAAAGTCCCATTTTAAAGTGAAATGTGAAATTTCACATTCAAAGATTAGGGTACCTGCGAATACAAACTAAATAAAACTAATGGTTTCAACGTATTTTGTTTCAACATGAAGAAACCCCGAAATGAAAGATAAACGTCATTCATATTTTGGTTCAAACATCCAAAATTTTACAATCTGTTAACCAATTTTAATTTAACAGTATTGTGCTCAAATCCCTGACCGTTGTGACAAATCTGGCAATTTTTAGATCAAAAGCTTAATATAGGTCATACCCTCTTTATTTTAATCCCATAATCTTGACATTCAAAATGATCATATATGTCTTTCATTGATTATTATACGTATAGTATATTAAAACGTGTATAATCGGGAGTATCCTGAAGAAATATTTTATTTCTATAAATGTTCTATTTACATAAAGGATCTGACGACTTACAAATGATAACTAACCTTTCAGACTTTGCAGAGAAATTTATTATGATAACATATTAAAACCCTGAAAGTTATTATAAATATCTTACAAAGTCCACACGTAACGAAAATAACTGTATTTTAGAATCTTCCGAAGGCATTAACAAAAATAATTATAAAGAAACTTTTAATATTTTTAAAACAGAAAGAATATGTAATATATGCTAGATAGTCATATACACGGAGATTATTAATTAAGGCTAACAAATTTTCTCATTATAAAAATAAATATATAACATTAATAAGAATAGGTACAGATAGCAACACTAAATATTTTCCATGTAAGTATTTTGCTTACATGAAAAGACTGAATAAAGTATATATTTGAAAGTTTTGAGGCAATCAATCCAAAGGTCGTTGGATGCTCTTCAACTCACTCCACATAGCAAGATCTTTAGGTTGCTCCCGAATTTAACCTAGCGTTAATTCATTCTAGGGTTTTAGAATACTGAACAAAAAACCAAAATTATCAATGATTATCTGCCTTAAACAGTCTGTACCGTGAGTATGTTGACCTTTAGTAACACCGTGAGTAGATTGACCTTTAATATTTAATATATATATCGAGGAGAAATAGAGATGACCTATTTGTCAATTGATTGTATATTAATACTCATAGAAATTTCTATTACACTCTGCCACACTCCCTGCACGTGAAAGACCCCTTTTAGAGTTCTCGAAAAAGAGAAGGAAAATGCTCTACCCATCAGTTTTTTTTCAAGTGACAGTTAAACACGTGTTGTATCCCACCCCTATACTTTCGATAATTTAGAAAACTGTTAACCTTGTTCACTTCCTGAATATGCATACTGGGCTTTAAGCAACCAACAGTCAACCAGTCAACCTATTCTATGCACTTTGTTTAAATCTCCAATCCTTCCACAAATGAATCTGTAATAAAGAAGGTTTTTTTCTGATGGTAAGAACGGGTTAAAGGCTCACCCTATGTATTAGAAACAAAGTGTCCATGTAGCTTACAACCCATTTGTTTCAAACAACTATAAAATGACATTCCATCAACATTAGTCAGTAGCCTTGTTTATCAAATTATACGTCACAGATTTCAACAATACATACCAATGTATATTCTATATAACAGCAACAATTACAAAAATAATGAAAATTATAGGTTTCAATAACTTACATGAGAAACATAATCATACTCGAGTGAGTTATAATCCTTCGAAAGTGGCTAAAGTACAGATGTTTTGATTTTTTCTTCGTCATTTGCGAAGCTGCTCTTAAGAATGACTTGTTTTAATTTAAACAAGGGATTAAAATAATATTTATTAAAAAATCGACGAAAGGCACATGAAGCATTCTAATCGACCAAAATTCAAACTAGAAAAAAATGGTTACATGTGCCAAATTTAACAGAGGTAGTCTAAAGTTTTTGGAATATTTTATATTCTGACGCAGAGGTTGGCACAGCAAATGCTGTTATAACTTTTATTATGTTTGCACTTTAAAAGACTGTCTCTTACGTAGTACCCTCGTGGAGGGTAGTAAAATAAATTGTTATCAGCACTTGTCAATGAAGAAATATTAATCTTTAATATTCCCCATTAGTATCACCCTGTCATTTTTCATTATTTGATATTTAAACTGCTGAATCAAACATTGTTCCATCATTTAAAAAGGCCCACATTCAACAATTAATTCTTTATAGCACAACTAAACAACAGACTAAATGGATCGACTTAATTTTTAAAATACGAGTTATTGAATTAAGTTCATAATCTAGTTAGCGTCGTGTTTTTTAATAAATGAAAGTGGTATTTAATTTTGTAAAATATGATTGTAACCTGTTATTACCTT
This sequence comes from Geukensia demissa, assembly GCA_034783895.1. Lineage (NCBI taxonomy): Eukaryota > Metazoa > Mollusca > Bivalvia > Mytilida > Mytilidae > Geukensia > Geukensia demissa. Next base: position 6,697 of record JARWCS010025403.1, read on the forward strand.
TACTTTTGATATTGTATATTTCAAATAGACTATATATCATATAAATGAAATGCTCAATAATTGTACATGGTCAAAATAACAAATATGTCTTTATATAGTAAACGCATTGTCACCAAAACCAGCATGTGTGTAACATGGTTAACCACATGACACAAAACCACTAATAACAAGACGTGATTGAAATAAGCAAGTCTATGTTTTAGTTTGAATTTAATAATGCAAACCTAAAATTGATCGAAGAAATACATTTTATTCAAAAACATAAGAATTTAACACAATGTATGAACTTGCAATACAAGTCGGCCAAAAAAACATTGACGCGGAAATTGACTGTTTCCGTTTTTTTGTCCTTCTTATTTGACAAAGTCAAACTCTACACATCGTCTGATTTCCGATCGGCACTACTTCAATACAATTTTATTGAAATTTCTTTCAAATTAAGGAACGGAGTCGAATTAGACAGCGGTTTTGTGCATTTTTAAATCATACTAAAACTGTTATGCTTTTACATTTTAAGTTCGTATTATAAAATAATATGTAAGAAGAAAAACGGAGGAAAATATTAAGGAATAATGATTTTGGAATGAATATCATGGACTTTTAATTTGAAAACAAAGAAAAAAAAATCGTATTAGTATTGACTTTCAGCTACTATTATACATTGATTCTGCGATTCTGACAGTCGTTGTTGAAAGGGAAGACGCGACACAGCAGTATCACATCCTTTGAATTTTTAATTTCTTTCTTTTTTATAACTGAATAAAATAAACATGGTTGCAAATGGGAGGATTGAAATCAATATTACTAAGAATTATATATTTACAGCCAGTACATGCATTTAGGTAACATTTGCAGCTAATGAACTTAAAGGGTATTAAACTTATGTAATTAACGTTTGAGAATTCAGATGAATAAGTGCCATTTTACCTCACAACTTGATGTAATCCTGATTGATGTGGCTACCCTGTGTTTGTAGACATTTTAAGAGACAAATAAATGGCTCACTTATAAAATACTTTTAGAAATAGTCATATTTTAGCGGGTAGGATAAAAGAAAGCGTTGAAATTGTTCAGAAATGAATATACAAGTATCAATATTGAAAAAATTAAAACTTCATAAAAATGTTTTAAAAAATTTCTTCATGTGCTAATGACAATAGTCAACAACTCTAAAAGTAGATCATTAAATAATTTGATAGCTATAATAAATGAATATTTGTTTGAAAATTATTGATTTAAGGTTTAATAAAAAGTCCATTTCCGAAAATAAAAAAATGGAACTTTTTCTTTTGCGAGTCAGCTTGAACAAACCCAGTCACCCAAACCAAAATATCTATTGTCATGAAAGAGAAGAATCACATTTCTTTTAAACCGTAGATATTGGCGGGGGATCTTTAAACCTTTCTTATAACAAAAGAAATCCACTAGTATGATCGACAATATTAAACGCACCACTGGACCTATGATATATAATGCCTTTATAATAATTTTATAAGTATATGAATGATTATAATAGGCAGTGAAAGGGTAAAAGTGTAAGTGGTCATTGTGGAATTATAAACTGAGTGCGACATACACTATGGCTGATTAGGAAAAAGAAAGGGATTGTTCAGAAACAATACAAATCATTGACGACACATTTTTCCGATTTTAAGACAAAAGGGTTTTGAAACAAATAGGATAACCACTGATCAATTATTGTGAATACCGATAATTCAAGAATAAACCAAGCAAATTCGTGTTTAATTTCTGGTAATTTTATTTCATTTTGGATGCTTTTCAGGAGTTAAAACGCTTGGACCATAATTTTACCAAAGACGTCTTAGAAAAGTTAGAAAAAAATGTGACGGAGGATATCTTAAAAAAGTTACTCATAATACACATGAGGAAAACAAGCTGTGTAAACGTTCAGACGATCAAGGTGGCGGAAGCACCTATTTCACGTACACATAGCCTTACTGATGCCATAGATCCCCGACAAGATGGATTCATCAACAGCGCCGGAAGTACCACCAGTCGAAAAAGCGAACCCGATATGCGCAAATGGTCCAAGAAAGATGGACTTAGGTCTTCGAATTCTGATGATATATGGGGAGAAGTTGAAAAGTACCAAAGAGCGGTAAGTTGCTGGTTTTAAGTACTGTTCAGCAGTTATTCTGTGTTTCATGTATGCCTTAACCTGACCCCTCTCCCGAAATCGTCGCTGGTTATGCCATTAGTATCAATAGCAATGTTCATTATTGTTAACTTTGATAACTTCAACCTTTTCTTCTCAAATTGGTTTTGTAAAGTTTGATATATTGTAATATGGGAGGGCTATGTCTGGAATTGTGAAATAAACAACTGTGATTAAAACTTAAGTATATTTTACTAAGTAGATTTAAATTAAATACTTGTCTGTAACTACCACTCAAAACTTTTATTAAAAAAAAACATTTAAAGTATATGCTTTGTAATGATAAATATATATGTATACGTTTTTTTAAACAAATACATCATTTATAAAGTGTCTTTTGCAACGTGTCAAATAGTGAAATAATAATTGTCCTTTTTCTAAATATTATTTCAAACCTTAAGAGAACTCATATTTTGTGTGATTATATTGAGAAATGTTCAAATTTGTCAATGACAATAATATGGTTAAATGCTGTTTAAAAGTTTAATTTTGCAAGATCAAAAACATATGACATTAATATGTGATTACATTGGCAGTGTTGAAAATAATCATACAAGTTTCAATTCCAATCTTTATGGAATGTAATCAGAATACAGAATAGAATAATTGACAAAATATATTAAAAGTGACAGGGTGCTTTCAGTTTATTTTCTATTGTTACATATCAATTAAGTTCTTCTGAGATCTTAATATCACGCCAATTATGAAGAAAATACTAATTTATGATTCGGACGTATTTCTTATATAACTGTAAAAAGAAAACAAACAGAATATAAGTCTTTATTACAAATTGTTGATGCTATCTATACCCCATATTAATATGATGAAATTAAATAATAAAATTTAAATTTAAAATACAATTAAGCATTTGACTCAAACCAAGGCCGATATATCTTAATATTCCTGTCAGTCAACGTATTGTGGTAAGGTATTACGTTAGTTCACACAAGACGAGAAGTTTATAGCGGGGGCATCATTAAACATCTGACCCCAACCTTTGTAACAACACATATAATATAAACTTTGATATACTATACATAAATTTTATAATTCACCATCATAGCCCCGTAATATACTCTAGCCTATAAGCTCTACGTGTACTAAAAATTACATTTTGTAAATAGCTTGTGACGTTTTTTTTTTGTTCTTGCCAAATAAGACTGGCACTCCGTGGAATATGTACTAAAAGGGCATCCCATAGTGAAATTGTTCTTTATATATTAAAAAATGTTTCTATGAAGACATCTCAGTTCCATAGTCTTTGAGATTAAATAAAACTTTTTTTTTATAATTTATTTATGGTTTGGAAGACATATAAATAATCAAAGTACCGAAGTACTGTTTACTCGAGGGACCCAATATTTAAAACTAGGGGAATTCGCCAATCTGTAAACTCGTTCAATGGAAGGCCCTGCTCTTCACACTTCAGTATCAAACAGAACAATGAATATTCATGACTGTCCAAAGATTAATCTGCATCAGAAAATAACCTTTTTGACTATGCTGTTTTTGCTGCAACTAACAGCTATAAATAACGCTATCTACCATAAAGAGACAACAAAACGTTATTTAAATATTACTGGTCTTATTTCTGGTAAATGATGGACGTTAATTTTGGTCTCAAACGATTTAAATCGCGATGCGGAGGACCACAAATACGACGGTTAAAAGGCAAAAATCCGATTGCAGGTTCCGGTTTATCCTTCGATCGCTATACTTCGTGAGGCCCCCAAAGGCCCCCCTCGTAAATATAGTTACAAAAACTAAAAAATAATACAACAAAACAGACACCTGGTGATAACATCATGGCTAAAAAGGGGACAATGATAAAACAACCACAATACAAGAACACGTATAGCCACAAAACATTAAATGTACATGTGTAATTATGAAACAACTTAACTACATGTTAAGCCACGAACCAATACACATACATGTATAACCACGAAAGAAATCAAGTATATGTATAACCATGAAACAATACAAATACATGTAAAACCACGAAAGAAATCAAGTATATGTATAACCATGAAACAATACACGTACATGTATAACCATTAAGCAATAAAAGTACATGTATAACCATGAAGCAATACAAGTGCATTTAAATAGATGAAACAAAACGAATACATGTATAATCATTAAACAATACAAGCTCATGTTTAATTATGTAACAATACAAAAACATGTACAACCATGAAACAAAAATTATTTGTATACTATGAAACATAGAAGTATACATGTTTAACAATGAAACCGAAAAAAAAAGTAATCCAAGTCGGAGATTCAATGTTCCACAGCTCATGTGCGTCTTTAGGAAATGCTTGTTTTTCCCAAGTGTTATTATTTAATTAAACTTAACGAAAAAGAGTGGTATATCGTGACAAGAGCTCTAAAATCTATATACGAAGTTTTGTTGGCGTGCCCTCTTTTCTACCTTAAGAAGTTTTTGAAAATATATAAATTTTTCTACTCAGAAATCCCAAAGAACAAAATATCATAATGGAACATATGAAAATGAAAAGATATGGGGTAAATGTCAGAGAGACTGCACTCCAACCACGAAAAAGAGAGGGTCTAGTACAACATATTTATATATTAAGCAGGTTTAAATCATCATTTGCTACTTGGCATTAGTCAACATTCAATCAATCAATATTTTGTTATTTCCAGATAACTATTCACTAATATTTTATTTGCATTACAGGACTGTCGTAGCATGATGTTTTGATGGAAAACAAATTAAACATCTAAAAGTAGGATAAACCCATCCAAGACCGGTCACTAGATAGTCTTAATGATTGAATGTAGTCCACAAAACATGTAAAATATTATAATACAATGTTAATACATGTACAATATCACATACTTTCGACCAATACCAGCTAAAACATAAGCATTTAACATTTAAAAATTGTTTAAAAAGTTGTTAATCGTTTTAAGGGTGTATGCATTCCCAACGACCATAGAACATTAACAAATAACACCAGACTTCAGCTTCATAAAACATATCAGTTTTAGGATTCCCTCATTTTTTTCCTCCTCAAATCATGAATTGTTTGAGGAAAACCATCAAGGATTTGAGAAAAATCGCAATATGATATGTTTTATGAAACTGAAGCCAGAGTTCTTAAAAAGAAATTCGAAGATACCAAAGGGGGAGATATATCGGAAGACAGACAAGACCAAGGTCAACAAAATGAAACGAAAGACAAATAAGGAACACACAACACTACACCGAAAAAAAGCTTTAGTAACACGAACCCGACAAAAATATCTTGCATGGTAGTACCTACCTATGAAAATTTTAACTGAATGATTTCACGGTGGTCGTCAGGAAAAAAAGATATTATATGAGTATTTGGACTGTGGTTGCCGTCTTCATTTACTAATCCGGACACGAATTTTCATTTCGGTAGAGGTATATACACAAAAAGACAATTAATAGAACAGTCCATGTGAAGGATGCCATTGTCTAAAATTTCCTTAGGAGAACAATCAATGAAACATCCACATGATGCAAACAAAAAAATCATAGTGTGTACTGCAAAGTATGGTTAAACTTGCAAACAAAATAAATTCTTTTGGATTTTTTAGCCGCTCCGGGGCAGCAGTTTATACATCAAAGTTTTGTCAACCTTTGTTTTTTGTTTTTTAAAGGTTGAAAAAAATCTGCCTACTGAGTATCAAAAATAATAAAACAATAATCATAATGGGACAATTATAAAAAATGGGCTTTGAGCTCTTGTGTTGTCCGGAAAGGAAAGTAATTTCTACCTCTTGTAAGACATTCGCAATTTTGCTCATTTTCAAGACAACCGGTACTGTTGTGTACATTAATGTAATTGTTGGAGAACATCAAATAGAAGAAGCGCCCTGCCTTCCAATCGTGTGTTGATGAAAATAGCTATAAGCAGCAAAAATACATGTTGCACAACCATCAATAGAAAATCATCTTATTTTTTTGTGTTGTGTTAATGATACCAAAGGGACAGACAAAAATGATTAGGACCATGGGGAAACGACGAAATAAAAGATAAGACCAACATGCATATTGCAAGAGATATCTGTCATTGTAAAATTTGATCTTAATGTAAAGGACTTTGTGAAATTGGGACCTTTTAAGGTCGCAGTTTTTTCCTAAATATTAAAAATGATCATATTAATAAGACATTTCGATTAATTTTAACAAAATCGTCACCCCCCAAAAAAAAACCCAAAAAAAAAAAAAAAAAAAAAAAAAAAAAAAAAAAAAAAAAAAAAAAAAAAAAAAAAAAAAAAAAAAAACAAGTGTTAAAAAAAAATCCACATCAACAACATGACTTGATGCTGACTGTAATTTGTTAAAAATTAACTTCAGCTTAAATAAGAAAGTTTCAGAAACCGAGCGCATGGATGTGCCTATTTTAAACTTTGTTTATTTGCCTAGTTGTAAAGCATCTTTGTAACAAATTTCATATTGGTACACGCATGCACATTACTCTCCATAATTAAATAATTAAAATGTTTTTTTTTCGTGTCTTAATATTAGTCTCTTGTTATGAGGGCTGAAAACACCAAAACAGGAAGAAATACTGTTATTACAACTCGAATACCATTTTCAACATTTTTTTATTTGGTTTGACAATTGTTTTATGGAGTCAAACAATGACTTCACCACAGACCTTTATTACTCGAGTCCAGGGTGGAATACCCATGCAGAAGAACCAAATCACCTAACCGGGAATTCATAGTACATGTATAAAAAACACAAACTCGATAAAATCAAAAAGGGAAAACATAAACAACGTCCAGAATTCACAATCTATAAAGAAAAAAACCCGATACAAACCAAAAGGGAGAACGAAACAAAACAACAAACAAACAAAAAAAACATTAGAGTGCATAGTCCAAAAAGACATGACAGGGATTTTTACATTACATTGTTTACAAATGTTGCTTAAATATGATGTTTGTCTATCTTGTAACGTTGGCTTCTATCCTGTGTCATGTATTTCAAGGAGTAACATTTCATCAGCTGAATCACAACCAAAATTAAAGGAATAAAAGTTGCAAGTTCCAAACTTAGAAGAGAGAAGGTATTTCTACCACGAAAAAATCAAAAGGAATTTAGAATCTAGAGGTCTTCACGAGGCCTTGGGCGTTTTCTTTTTGCGCCAGATTACTTTTTGATTTTCGTAGTTAAATTGCGCCAAAAATTTTTGTGTCCGGTATTTTTTTAATATTTCTTCATGGCTACATTAGATGCGTGTTATCGTAATTATATATATTATTCACCATTTTTGTAATTCTTTATAATTGATTGATCATCTCTTTGAAAGTATAATTATAAAATGAAAATGAAAATAAATCTTGACTGATTTGTTAATTTCTAACTCATTTTTATTTTCTGATTTAACTCTAGACTCTAACCTTTTTGCTATTTATACCTTTTTGATATTTGATTCACTTATTACCTGTATTTGGCACAAAAGGTAGTATTTTGCTGGTGTAATAGGACTCAACAGTATAATTATATATGGCACAATTAAACTACGATCCAATTAGCCCAAAAGGACGATTGCCGAGGCCTTCAAAATGGGTGAAATTCCACCTCTTTATCGCCCAAGATAAATAAACGTGTATAAGAACAAATACCTTAATATTATCAAAAATGTTACATGTACAAACATTTAATACAAAGACAAAATATGATCACAATTATTATATAATGTCATACATGCAGACAAACAAACATATACACAAAAGGAAGTTTGTGCAGATTATGGTGTTCATTGTAAAAGGAACGATTTACAGAAACCAGATCAGATCTCAAATTTTATGTCTTCAATAATACAAAATTACCAATGTTGAATAACTCTTATAACAAGGAACAAACTGACACGTTCTCAAATATGAAATTGACGTAGCTAAATATAAATGTTCGCAAAAATCCCATTTAAATTGACCTAAAGGCTACATAATAACACATCCTAAATTGAGACAGACACATTCAACATGCTGAGAAGTTAAACATTGTGTTTTCTTTATAATCCATTATGATGAGCAATATTTTCGTAAATATTTTATAATACAACTTTACTTTATCATAATAATGTCAATGTCATGAATACAGTATAAGTGTACTTTTATCTGAACTATGATATCATATTATAACAATACATTTTTTGTACTTCAAAAGCAATTTCTGATGGATATACGCTTAACGAAATTCAGTTTCAAGGGAAATATGTTAAGAGCAGACGTGCTCTTCTTTCGTTTCACTTTATGTATTGAGTGAATGGCTTCGAATTAATTATAACACAAATGGTTGATGATAAAATCTCTACATTCATCCACCAGTGCACTTTGTTAAAGTAAATTGAAAAACAAATTATTTAATGTTCTATATCCCACTAATCTAATAACAAAAATTTACTTCAGACATCTCTTAAATAGTGTAGACATTGGATATATATTGTGGATAAAAATTCGAAGGGGAATCTGAACGTCTCTAATGGAATGACCATTTAACTTTAAAGGTGGTGGGGGTTACGGTTTTTTTCCCAGACAGAATTTTGTTTTTCGCAAGCAGAATTTGTTTAGTTTTTCATAGCGATATGTGCTATTTTTTAATCATTAAGCTATATTGGGACAGGGTACTGGCTTCAGAATTTATTTTGGTTACCTGATTATCCAGAAAATTATTTTCCATAAAGTTAGGCATCATATTTTTTTGTGAAAAACCATAATCCCTCTCAGAGTTAAATGCTCTTTCTCTAAGTCAAAAGGCAGACGAGACCATGGTCAAAAGAGGAAAAACGGGACACCCAAAACACAACAAACTAAAGCTTGATTAACATGAATCCTTTTCATAAAGAAATTCAATTGATCGTAAGTTTTCACGTGACCAATTTCAAACTTACGACTTTTAAAAAAATGCATAGATGGTCGAGCTTAGGAAGGGATTGTACATGTAGCTTCTGTTTTACTGGTAACAAAAGTTTCCCTCGTGTAAAGTCACGGTGCGGATTTAGTATTTTTAGCAGTTGTTCAAATCTGCATATTAAACGTTGGGAAACTTTTGAGCCCCATGGACTAGCACGTTATAGTAAAATTAGCATTACAACACGTTAATGCGTGATTAAATAGATAATATACATTTACTATATTTAACTTGAGTTTTAAAAAGTTTGCAATTTTTCTCATTAAAATTACAATTTTTCCTCATTAAAATTACAACCTATCAACTTGTTTATAATTGCATACAGATTACGAGAGTCATGTAGAGTTATCCATCTTTCATCATGTTAAATGTTATGCAAATTATAATATCATTTTACCAATGTTAGAGCACAAATGAATCGATTGATTAATTGATTGAATGTTGCTTAACGTCCAGCGCCAAATATTTCATGCATATTAATTAATGAAGATTAATGACTAACACGCGTACACCGAGCCGGAAATTTAAACGTGCTAGCTCACGAAAGCAACAGTCTACATGATGAAATGCCACATAATTCTGACTCTTGGCCGACCAGAATTTTCTCTTACTGTAATCCTGTGTTACAGATACCAATTTTAATGTATTTTGTTTGACTCGGTCGGGGATGGAACCCACGACCTTCCTCAATCGAGGCGACGACGCTTACCATTACATCAACGAGGCGGTCAGCACTAATGAAAGTATCATTTTCAACCATGTGTCGTTTATCCTAGGATGAACCGAACAAGAGCGGCGTTTTTTATTGTTATTTAAATGTTAAGTCATCCACCATTTTCTGCTATATTTTGAGTTTTCGCTTCAGATGAGCAGCATACAAACACGATTGATTGGTTGTTGTTTGCTTAACGTCCAGTGGCAAATATTTTATGCATATTCAGGACGAGAACAAGTTCAACAATTATCAATA
>JARWCS010025512.1:0-16766 GCA_034783895.1 Geukensia demissa
TTTTCTTGACTGACAACTAAAGTTGCAAGAACGGTCTTTGGACACACGTTGTCTAAGTAATCGTCTGTGTTTACAATGTTGCACACAAGAATGATATATTCTTCTTCTTCATAAAAGCCTTTATCATTGGCCAATGCTTCTAGAGGGCTTTTAATAACCTACAATTCAAAATCAATCAAATCGATGTGATAAATGTCTAAACTAAGCATGTTTGTAAGAATAAACCTTATCAAATATGCATGTACCTAAATATTTGATATGCACAAAAACTAATATATGCTACTCAAATTTGATCTTGCAGAACATCTAATGTTTATGTATTGTGTACTTTAATGAAATCAGAAATCCATCGAAATAAATCTTCAATTGGCACCATCCTTATTTAACAGAACTTTTGAAAACCGTATTTTTCCAGTGACAGTCTAAAATTCCCTCCGTTAACAGTTCGAAGCTCACATGCACATTTTACATATAATTTATTGTTTAACTTGTTCACGTACTGCGTATTGCTGAAAAATTTCCCGCTGTACTTTGAGCAGCAATCAATCAATCAAAATCCCGACGGTTTTCAGTAGAGAAACAATATATTACACCCTTGTCCGGTCATGATATTTCTAAATCCTGTGTATAATTTAAACTTCGGTACTTAGATTTTAAAATTCAGGTCTTATTGTACATCATTATAAGGATCATCCAAAAGAAACTGATCAGTCAATTTAATTTATGTTACCATTCAATATCACTCGGAGGAGGACGCTGTACAGAAATAGGCTGTGTTGTTTCTCAGCCTGTGGGTATATTCAAGGCGTCCATTTTGGAGTGGTGTGTGAATAACCTTTGTGTTAGCCAAACATGATATGATGCATTAGCCTGCACTTTTTCGAAAACTACAAAAGGGATCTTTTACGTGCACTCTCGAAACACGTCACCAACTATGGTCCACGGCCATGCTTTCCTTATTATAACCTGGCAACCCCCAACGAGAGGGCCTCCCCTATCCGCGCTGGGTAAGCTCTGTGGGTCGATCCCTGGAGACCGCTCCGGTGCCCAGACACAAATTGACACTCCTGATTATGACATCCTGATTTGCCACCGATTTTAACATTAAGGATACAGCGATTGATTGTCTTTATTTATCTATCCAACCTTGAAGGACAATTGGTTGAACTGGCAATGCATATCATTTGGTCTTTCAAATAAAGTAACGACAAATATTATATAATACTATATACAACTTGTTATAAGTTTTATAATAATCGGCCGGGATATTTTATGTCGCTGGTTGGCCCATCACATTTAATGCGAGATAGGTGTATACCTGTCATACCGAAACCACAATAGAGAGGGTGGAAAGGGTATCGGGAGACAGGGAGAAAGGAGAAGTGGCCGGGAGAAAGCAGAGAGTGGCGGGAGAAAGGGCTGGAGAAAGGAGGGAGAACTATCAAAGTGAGATGAACTTTAATGTGGAAAAAAAATAAGAGGTAAAAAACGATAAAAGTGGATACTTAATGTTCTAATAAATGGACAAATCTTTGAAAAAAGGCAACATTTATATTTCCCAAACCATTTTTGCCATTTCCGATCATTTCTAGAAATCATCCTTTCAAAACGGAATTTTTTCCAGATATATGTACACAGATTGTCTTATGCCTTCACACGTGGGTATCTGTTTCCTCTAAGTATTTGGCTCTTACCAATTTGACATATCTAACACAAATGAAGTGATTTTTCATTACAATATTTTACAGTGAATTCCACACCTTTCTCAGAATATTCATTCAAGCCATTTCTGTTTTGACCGATTTGAAAGAAATTTCTTCTCACCGTTATATATCGGACGTATTAAATTATACTCTAGTGATTTAATAAAAAAAAATTAAAATCTTTTGCCAGTTTCTTCCTAGTAGACATGTATATAGTAAATCAGTTGAAATCGTTTTACTTTCATGACCACAAGAAAATATTCGGACTACTCCCGAGTTGTCAATTATTCGAGGAGTTGATGTTTGAGTTTGACACTATTGTAACTATTGTAAAATAACAATTTTGCACCTCTTGTGGAATGATCATTCTACAAAACGATCGAATTACGGTCATCCTTGTTTTAAGTTACGGTCATCTTAAAACAAAAATGAAAAGGAGTTACGGTCATCTTAGCGATTTTTTCAAATCGTATTTTCTGATTAATGCAGATTTTTTAGTACTATGTAATGATTCCCTTGTGAAACATTCATTAATCACCGCTGTATCAACATATATTACGTTTACAATATATAACAGAAACTATAAAATCGACAAAAAAGATTCTTAGCCGATTCTCCGTCCGCCATCTTGGGATGACCGTAATTAGAATACTGAAACTGAAACAGCAGAATCTAATATAAGTCCTAAAACGATTCAACTTAAGATAACATCAACAGCAAAATCACATCGCAGATGTATAGTATGTAAAAAGCAAAATACCAGCAGACACCATTTGACTGTGGTGTCAAACGAGGCTAAAACCCAAGCGTTCATTGAAAAAGGATGTTTTATTGCCACAAATAGCAGATGTTGCTAATCATTTGATAGGAATATATTTTAAGCACGATGCTTTAAATGTCCTGAAGGAAACATCACAAACAACATTTTTGAATAGAACTGACTTAAATAATTTGCTCACAAGAACACGCTCGATGTTAAAATATGTCGGAAAGTTGAATTTTGACATCCCACTAGCATTATCGGACGACGATTTCTTCAATTTAACTGGTTTAAATAGAAGCCAGTTTGACGTTGTTGCCTTGCATGTCAAAGACTTGAGGAATTCCGATATACGTTCTGTGCGTACGTGCCTCGGCATTTTGTTGTTGAATCTCCGAACTGGCTTATCAAATGCGATCTTGGGAACTCTCTTCAGCCTGAAGTCGCATCAAGTTCGTAGAGCTGTTCATTCTGCACGGGAATCTCTTGTCAAAAACTTTGTGCCATTATTTCTGGGATTCAACCACATAGGCCGTTCCGAGTTTGTAGAAAAACACACAACACCCACAGCGAAAACATTATTTGCTGGTGATCAAGATGATGTAGCTGTATTGATCCTAGACGGAACTTACATTTATATACAAAAAGTTCCTATCATCAGTTCCAGAAACGCACATACAGTTTACATAAGAACAGACCTCTGGTGAAGCCCATGCTAACAGTCAGGTCCGATGGTTATATATTTTTGCAGACGGTCATAATAATGATGCATCAATTATGAAACACATGTTTCAAACTAATGCAGAGGACATAAAGCAGTGGATTAAAGACGGTGATGTCCTAGTCGTAGACAGAGGTTTTAGGGATGCCCAAACCTTTCTTGAAAATATGAACTTAAATGTTGAAATGCCATGTTACATCAAAAAAGGAGAGAAGCAACACACTACAGAGGATGCTAATTCATCCCGTCTTATCGCTAAAATAAGATGGGTCGTTGAGAGCGCAAACGGGCGTATTAAACAATGGCGCTTTTTAGACAAAGTTGTATCAAACCATTTCGTCCCTCACATAGGAGACTTTATAAGGATTTGTGCAGCCTTGATAAACTGCTTCCGTGCTCCTTTGATTAATGACTTCGGATATAATGAACTGGGGTAAATGATGATAGAAAGAGCACAACAACCAAACCACATTCAACAAATTGTAGAAGAAAACAATCTCATACGGAAAAAAGCTATCTATACTGAGGTTAACGGAACTGACAATGTGCTAGATTTTCCTAGGCTTAGCTTACAACAAATTAGAGACATAACTATGGGCGTATACCAGCTCAAGCTAGCGCCAAGATATACAGAGAGTCATCTGTCTGATGATAACTATGTTCTCCAAACATGCCAGGATAGACCCAACTTGCTTAGAGTTAAATTGTCATCAAGACATTCCTCGTCGAAGGTCTACAGTTTGTGGATAGAATTTTGCGACGACGACATCCCAGGCTGGTATTGGACCTCCAAAGTCGGTGCACGAGTTGTTGGCTGCTGTGCGCACATTTCTTCCACTATCTGGTATCTTGGGTATAGTAGATGGCAACAACAGTCAATTCCGTCTTGTCGATTATCCGACTCTATTGTCAATGCTAGGGATATGCCACCCCTTGAAACAGAATCAGAATCAGAGAGTGATGGACAAATCGAGGAATGACGTGTCTCCGATACTGACCAAGAATGCACCATAATCTCGACTCTGAAAAAAATACTGCCTTTTCATTGGCTACAAAGTGTCCTTGTCAATTATTGTATCCACCTTTCGTTAAGTATTACATGTGACTTACTGACCACAAAATATTTTAACATTGCCCTTCCTCGTGACTAATGGACCACATATTGTTTTAATATGTCCCTTCCACATGACCTACTATAATGGTTTTACTACAGTGAGTAACACGACGGGTGCCACTAGTGGAACAGGAGTTTCTTACCCTTTCGGAGCAACTGAACTCAACCTGGTTTTTGTAGGGTTCGTGTTACTCCAGCTTTAGGTTTCAGTGTAGTGTTGTGTGATCTATGTTTGTCTTGTGTTTCATTTTGTTGGTCATGGTCTTGTCTGTCTTCTGGCTTAACGATATCTGTCTGCCCCTTTGGTATCTTCGAATTCCTAAGTCTACTGATATGTGATAAGTCCAGTGTAGAATACCCATGCGAGAGATCAAAAGTGCGTAGTCCAAAGAGACAAGACAAATTTAAAACAAACTAAAAGATAAAACGTAAACAAAAGGAACAAAAGCTTGGAATCCACGAACTCCTTTAGAAAACAGGAGTGGGATCAGGTGCTCCGGAAGGGTAAGCATCCTCTGCTCTGCGCGCAACACCCGTCCGAGTCCTTAATGTCAAAATCGGTGTCAAATCAGGATGTCAAAATCAGGAGTGTCAATTCCTGTCAAATCGGGAGGGAATCGCACGAATTCCTATATAAGTAGGAGTGGGATCAGGTGTTCCAGAAGGGTAAGCATCCCCTGTCCTGCGCGCAACACCCGTCGTGGAAGAAAAATCAGCCGATAGAAAGACACATATTCCGTAAGTGTAAGCGGAATGAATTAAAGGCGAATCAATTGACAGTTATGTTACAAGACTGAAAAACTTAGCAAAGACTTGTGACTTCTGAACGATGTTAAATGATACTATTCGGGACCAAGTTATTGATTTGTACAATTCATCGAAATTTAGACGCAGACTTTTACGAGAAAAGGACCTAGGAAAAACTTCAGGAAAAAGCCGGAGAGAGTGAAGCAGCAGATTAACAATCCGCACAGTTTGTAGAAGTTTAAAGTAAAAGTGAAACAGGACATTAATCATGCAAGACATCAAAGACATGAATTTCAACCGAAAAGAAAAGACATTTAATGTCATCGTTGTGGACGTATGGGAGTGTACCGTAACCATGGACAAGACGTGTCATAAATGTGGCAAGAAAGGACATTTTGCTAAGAAATGCAAGACCAAGAAAAATGCAAAGGATCAAGGAAGAAACTACAAAGGGAAAAAGGTAAATGGAAGCTGAAGATGCTGAGGATTCCGATGGATATGTATTTGCAATTGATAGATCATCCGAGAGAGGAATTACATTGATAATAGGAAGTGTTGTTATTCCATTTTAGTAGAATCCGGAGCTACACGTAATATTGTAAATAGGGAAATTATAAGCAAATTAAAGAAATGTGGGGTGAAAGAAGTTCAAATTGAAAAGCATTTGTTTACATATGGAGCTACTAATCCGCTGAAGATTAATACTAAGATAAGTGCAGATATAATGTGTTAATAAGCTATGAAGTGTGTTAAAGCTTATCTCATGGTAATTCATGGGAATCACACACGCCTGCTGGGTCACAATCTGGCTGAAGAATCTGGGTATTTTAACAATTGGGCCGTATGTCAATATGATCAGTACAGAAAGTGATATAGTGTCAAAATATTCTCATTTATTTAGTGGATTAGGTAAATTAAAAGAATTCACCTAGATGAGAATGTTAAACCAATTGCAATAGCGCAAACAACTAGGAGATTAACTTATAATATAAGAAATTCTGTCGAGGAAAAATTGTGCGAATTAGAAAAAAATGGATGTAATTGAGCGTGCTGATTGGGGGCCCACAGAATTGGTTTCGCCTCTAGTGGTAGAGCCGAATAAGAGTTCAGAAATTCGAATTTGTGTAGATATCAGGAGGGCTAATGAAGTCGTGATACGATCGCGACATCCGATACCAACCGTGGACGACGTTTTACGAGAATTAAATGATGCTAAAGTTTATTCTTAATTAGATTAAAGTATAGGTTTTCATCAAATTGAATTAGAACCCAATTCTAGGAATATAACAACATCCACCACGCACATCGGATTATTTCGGCATAAGAGATTAATGTTTGGAATTTCATGTGCACCAGAAATGTACCATCAATGCATTAAAATGGCGCTAGAAGGTTGTGCCGTGCAGGGTAATATATCGGACGACATTATTGTGTATGGATCGTCTCAACAGGAACATGATGAGCGATTAATCAAAGTTTTGGACCGCATGCGCGAAAAAGGATTAAGACTAAATAAGGACAAGTGTAGGTTCAGCATGGACAAATTAGCATTAATGGGACATGTACTGTCAGCAAAATGAATTCGTCCTGAAAAAATGCCTTTGAGGTAAGTAAGTTTCTATGACTTGTGAATTACTGTGGTCGTTACGTACCAAACTTCTCTATGGTCTCCGCGCCGCTCCGTGAGCTGACGAGAGCAAAATGGATGTGGACAACTAGACATCGTGACGAACTCAAGAAGTTATTAGCAAATGCAAAAACTCTAGCGTACAATAACAGTAATGCGGAAACACAAGTAATAGTGGACGCGAGCCCTGTAGGACTTGGAGATATACTAAGTCAGAGACAAAGTGATGGCGATTTCAGACCTGTTTCTTCTGCTAGTAGAACACTGACCGATATTGAACAAAGATATTCACAAACCGAGCGTGAAGCCTTAGCCATGTTTGCGTTGCTTGGGGATGTGAACGTTTCCATCTGTACTTATACATACGGGAAAGAATTTACGTTGGTGATGGATAAAAAACCATTAGAAGTTATTAATTACCCGAAATTGAAAGAAGGGCGATGCGTTTGCAACCCTACACATTTAAAGTAAAGTACAAACCTGGGCCACAAAATGCTGCGGACTGTCTATCAAGATTGTCGCAAGTGAAAGACGAAACTACTAGAAATATTGGAGAGGAGTATGCGTATTTTGTAGTACAAAATGCTGTTCCAAACGCTATGTCATTTAAAATGATACAGGAAGCATCAATTCTTGACCAAGACATCAAACAGATTTTGAAAGGAATAATTTCCAAGTCGAAAAAGTTTTTCGGTTTCAGAGACGAACTTTCAGTTGTTGATGGTGTACTTTTGAAGAGATCTCGAATCATGGTACCTGATAGGCTTAGAAAACTTAGCGCATGAAGGACATCAGGGTATCGTAAAGACAAAATTGAGGTTATGGGAAACGGTTTGGTGGCCTGGCATAGAAGTTAGTTTGAATTAAACCGTGTAACCATCAAGTGGCTCTTTACTACCTTACTCCAAGGTGCCTAGAGGGCTTACAATACACAGGCCGGGGCATGGCGGTAACGTTTCAGTCCGAGACGGGTTGAGAATTTATACATCCCTCCCAACCAACGGCCCCTTAAAGGATGGGTTCTACCTTCCGGCTAATAACCCAAACAACCAATTTCTTCACCCCGGCTACTCTCGGGGTTGTTGAGTTCATGTATTTATACATCCGCCCAACCAACGGACGTCCCTTTAGCAGGGGTTCTACCTGCAGGGGGCGGAGAAACTAAACGGCCTGCCGCCCTCGGTGCTCGTTTAAATTTGGAAGATTGATCCATCGAATACATGTTTATTGACTGTTGGTTGCTTAGTGGCCAGTTGCATACTTTGTATAAGTATAACAAGATCCAGTGTAACAAGTATTGGAAAGTGGCAGGGGAAATTTTTAGCCCTCTGTAAAGTTGTGCTACCAGTTTTGGCGTAACTGTTGTGGTTTACACGATATAGTATCATTATTAGCAAGGATAATGACCTGATTTTATGGCAACAAAGCTATGATCTTTTCGAATAAATAAAACTTACAAAATCGAAAAATTATATTTTTTCTCTTAACGCAAAAGGCGTTTCAAAAAGGGTGGTTTCTTGCATTTTTCTATGAGTCTATGTAACGCAATGTCGTCATCGAAATTTTGAACTCATTGTCAGTTTTTGTTTTAATTTGTTTTCTAATATTTTATGTTACCAAATAAAAATTTCAAACCTTTTGCCACATAATTTTCAATGCCTTTGTTTATTTAAGCAACATAATGCTTTCTCTCCCGTATGATATTGATTTTCTTTCTAAGTCGTTTTATTTTGTTGACATTCCAAACATTTCGGCCTTAATAAAATAGCTAAAACGTATTTTTAAATATTCATGGAGACAAAAAGTTTCTGAAAAGATATGAAATGACATCCTTTGTTCCAAAAATGCCGAAACTGGGTAACACACCTGAATTAGGTTACACAACGTTAGGATACAAAGGGCTTCATTTGTCTTAAGCTACTTAAGGTTTTTGCTTACGTGCATGGAGTGTGGCTTTCAAGACTAATCGTCAATTACAGTCCACCCTTCTCTTCCAAGAAACATTGTGTTCCTTATCTGCCGTATAGGGAAGTCCTTGGAAAATACGGGGTCAACTCCTTTAAAAATTGATATCCAATCTATGTGCATTTAAATTAAGGACACGGGGAATATATTTAACCACAAGCGTTAACTCCCATTACTTTACGAACTGTAATATGTGTAAGCAAGTAGTACGTTTAGTAAACGTATTTAAATAGGGGTAAATCGATGTTTTAACCAAACAAACACAAATAATAGAAGCTTGGATTGATGAAAAAGAGTAGTGGTGTTAAGGCCTGTTTTGCCCCCTGCAATTGTGAAGTTATTTTAATCTTTCTGAAATATAGTCAAAATTTAAGCATGGTCATAGTGCAATACAGGCAAATGAGTCAAATGCCTCACTTTTGCAACATCGGGCATAACAAATGCTACAAAATTCAAACTTGATCTTTTTTGAGTGCCTAAGCAAGAAACAAATGAAAATGTTACCTAATTACATTTGCATTAAAGTCTATGTTAGTTTTCGTCAGCACTATGTAAAGTTTTAGACATTGAAAAAATCTGTCTCAAAATGGCATTTTTTCATGGAAAAATATTCCGCTTAAATGTCATAGCTAGAATACAATAACACAATTTTTTTTAAACTTCATCTTTGTCTGTCAAAACAACCCCAAAATAAAATAAAATGTCCTGTCTTTTTACATGAGACCATTGGTTGATTGCACTCACAAAATAAAGCATATTTTCAAAGTCGAAAAAATAAATATTACACTGTATGCGGAAGGTTTTTGTTTCAATATGTTCAAGTTGAAATTAATTTTAAAAGCAGATTCAGCTGCTGCCAAAATATAATTCCAATATATTATGATATATTTTATTGTAAAACTTTTGATACAGATTCACTTTTGTTGTGGCAAAAATCGTTTGGTGTACTATAGTTTACAAGTCCACAAGGCATATTTGCAAATCATTACATAGGGAAATAGAATCGTTCGAACTCCCATAAGAGACGGTGCGTGTCGAATAAACAACGCATGCATCATCCGAATCATCACAAAGAGAAGAAAGTCAACAACAGGTTATTTTTTTTTCTAGAAACAACATTTCAAATTGATAATATCAAACGGAAATCAGCCTGCAGCATTACATGTCTTTGTGTTTTGCTTAATTGTCTACCACTTACATACAAATTTCTGAACACAAACTTCTGTGCATCTTATCATTGTTTGATCAACCTGCCAGCTGACCTTAGAGCAAACGGTTTTGAAATGACCGAAAATGGTCACTTTTTAAACAGACATGGATGTGCGCAATTTAAAGTCACCTTAAGGACAATAGCTTAACCATTAGTCCCTTTATTGACGATAACGTCTGTTATCAATACGCCATCCATAAGGCAACCAGAAGTAAAAGCTCTAAACCTATGCGTATTTAGGAGATAACTGCCATGTAATTTAAGCTTTGAGGATGTAAATCGTAGATTTACTGTCGCAAATTGATTTTACCTGGCAAGGCGTAGCGGAACCAGATAAACGGATATTTGCGTCTTTAAAGTCAAGATTTAGGTCCGAGAAGCTTAAAACACAAATAGGTTGTTACAAAATTATTGCATTAGAATTGGAAATAATTGTTCATTGGAAACTAAAAAAAATGCATGCAGTTATTAGATGACATTCTTTCAAACTTCTTCAAAGATTTTTCCTACTTTTAACTAATATGATTGTTTCGATTCAATCAACATATAGGATATTTTTTACAAAAATGTTCTTGTCATAAACAACTTGATCAGATGGAATCAATGAAAGTGTGTATTAATGCCGACAACATTCCAAAGTGGCCATACCCTTCCTTGACACCATTGCAAAAGAATTTTGAGTCATTCATTGATTCAAGCATTGAATTTCATGTTTGTTTTAATACGTTTTGCAGAATGGGAAATATAACAGCCTGAAATATGATTTTTTATTTTGTTAGTGTGTTGTCTTTCCAGCGTGCGATCTTCAAATTTTTGGGTATCTGTTTGGTCTGGTTTTGTTGTATATAAGGCTGATAAAATTAGAGTATGTTTAATATCAATTTGATAATCACAATTTAATACTTAAACCATTAACTAAAGTTTTTCTTCTAGTGTATGTAAAAAGAGTATGGCATAATGCAACGGAGACCACACTCTATCCACTGGACGGAACTGACTCAATTAAAAAACTAGAGGTTTTCAGAAGGCCTTCAAAAAGGCCAAAGACCTCGACTCCTGACTTGGGACAAGCACATGAAACATGTGGTGGGGTTGACCTTGTTTTCTGGGATCCAAACCCCCGTTGACATCGAGGTTAAAGATGAAAAAACATGAAAAAAACAAAGCAAACAAAACCTACAATGTATAGTTAAATAGCTTGTTCTGTTAAAAGTTTTAACATTGGTATTAATATACCAATTACCTCTTGCATAAAATTGAATGGGTTTAGACAATTAAAACAGTGTAAAATTGAGATATCTTTTTGTTGTTTTCATTTAATGGAAGCGTTTTAATTTCTTACTTTCTAACTCTTTCCTCACTTTCAAAGTTAAGTATTATAATGAAGAATAACGAATAACAACTATTGAGGTAAAAACCAGGTACTAAAAACCAGGTCACTTTCTGAGTCTATTCAACAAAAAGGCTGCAAATGATAGATTTCCAGTGATATTTAACCATATTTCCTTGGTGAGTCTCCTGCTAGTAAATCGTTTCCGCCCATAGTGTATACAAGCTCGACTATAAATCATCCTGACAAAACGGATTTTTCATAAACGGACATCTATAGATCCCACATAGTGATACGAGATATTTTATATATGTACATAGAGAATAAAATCGAATCCTTTTATTTAAAATATTCAAAAAAAATGAGGAAACACTTAAAAAGGCTATAATATATGTATGCTATTATTGGGGTTATGAGAAAAATGTCACTTCTCAGATTACAATTTAACAGAATTTTGCCAAATCAGATACAGATGAACTCAATTCATCTAAGAATGAACGATAGTTGAAACTGTAGTTTGGTGATTTTTGGTGGCGGTGCTTGCGGTTCCACCTGAAGTTGTGTGTGTGGAAAGTCGGTAGATTCCAAAAATGCCGAAACTAGGTAACACACCAGAATTGGGTTACACAACGTTAGGATACAAAGGGCTTCATTTGTCTTGAGTACTTAAGGTTTTTGCTTACGTGCATGGCGTGTGGCTTTCAAGACTAATCGTCAATACGGTCCACCCTTCTCTTCCAAGAAACATTGCGTTCCTTATCTGTCGTATAGGGAAGTCCATGGAAAATACTGGGTTAACTTCTTTAAAAATTGTTATCCAATTTATGTGCATTTAAATTAAGGACACGGGGAATATATTTAAACACAACCGTAAACTCGCATTACTTTACGAACTGTAATATGTGTAAGCAAGTAGTACGTTTATTAAACGTAATTAAATAGGGGTAAATCGATGCTTTAACCAAACAAACACAAATAATAGAAGCTTGGATTGATGAAAAAGAGTAGTGGTTTTAAGGCTTGTGTTGCCCCCAAAATGTGAAGTTATTTTAATCTTTCTGAAATATAGTCAAAATTTAAGCATGGTCGTAGTGCAATACAGGCAAATGAGGCAAATGCCTCACTTTTGCAACATCGGGCATAACAAATGCTACAAAATTCAAACTTGATCTTTTTTTGAGTGGCTAAACAAGAAACAAATGAAAATGGTACCTAATTACATTTGTATTAAAGTTTATTTTTTCCACGTTTTACAATACTGCCAAAATGTCAGCCAGAGTCATGATGATGTATTTGTTTAAACTCCGAGTGGACCACTTAGACCTTCTATAGGATTCCATCTTTGGTCAGTAATAAGACAATTGTAATATTGGTCAGCTTTAAGAATCATGCCTAGTGCCAATAAACGTTGAACAAGATGGCTTTTATTTTAAAAATGAACAATTGACCTAAAATAGTAGGAGCATTTAGGTGATTAAAAGTACAATTATTGTACACCAAATGAAATTTGCCACGTCTTATGAGTCAAAATATATCGAAAGTTCAGTTATGAAGTATGTCATGTTATATATCGTTGGAATTCTGCAGCTTTAATGTTGGTTTTCTTCAGCACTATGTAAAGTTTTAGACAATGAAAAAATCTGTCTCAAAATGGCATTTTTTCATGGAAATATATTCCACGTCACTTTCTGGGCCTATTCAACAAAAAGGCTACAAATGGTAGATTTCTGGTGATATTTAACCATATTTCCTTGGTGAGTCTCATGTGGGTAAATCGTTTTCGCCTATAATGTATACAAGATCTCTATGCTACTATTGAGGTAATGAAAAAATGTCACTTCTCACTTCTCAGATTCTAATCTAACAAAATTTTGCCTAACAAGATACAGATGAACTCAACCCATCTAAGAATGAACGATAGTTAAAACTGTAGTTTGGTGATTTTTGGTGGCGGTGCTTGCGGTTTCACCTGAAGTCGTGTGAAAAGTCGGTAGATTTTGATGGTGCAGAATATTTATTTAATTGATGTATTTTTAACTTTAACAATTTGCCGCTGTTAAAGTTATTCTTGGGTCCGATGTTTCAGATTGTGAATAATGATGATGAAAGTTCCAGAGGAAAAAAAATGATTAAAAAAGGACAGTCGTTATAGCGGGAAACTGTTTTATGTAGTCGTGGTACCAATATCAATTTGATGCTCTGTATCATAGTGTATGATCAATTTGTTGATTTACAACTCGTCAGCAGTCGGATTTGGCCTCCTTTTTCGATTTTTGTTTATTTGAGTGCTTCTTTGTTTGGATCTTGGACTTCCTATGTTTTGGTTCTAATGCTACTGAAGGGAGGTTACTCCTTGAAATGTACATATATCATACCAATTCCAAAATTCTCCATATTAATTTAACATTGGTAATTTTGTTCAGACCCCTTGATATCTTCGATTGCTCTTGTTCATTTTCAAAAATATAGGTAGATCAGACCACTATATAACATGTTCAAATATATAGATTACTTAGACCCGATCTGACACGATTCGCGACTGTCCCGAATTAGACATCATGATTTGACACCGAGTTTTACCATATGGACTTCACGACGGGTGCTGCGCGCAAGATAGCGGATGCCTACCCTTCCGGAGTAGCTGATCTCACTCCTGTTTTGCGAAGGAGTTAGTGGATTTCAAGCCTTTGTTCTTTTTGGTTTCGTTTTATCTAAGACTTTTAGTTCGTTTCAAATTTGTCTTGTCTCTTTGAACTATGAAGTTTTGATTTCTCACATGGGTAATCTATACTAGACTTTGTCTCTGAGAGCCCAGTTGTCACACTTGTCCGACATGAAATTTGATAAACAATGTTTTACAGTTTTTGCTGCATTTGCTAAAATGTTAAAGCACCGAAAATACGGAAAGGCTTCGAAAGGTATTGCACTTAGAAGTTGTCCCTGCCGTCGGGTTTGGCTTCTCATTTCGATTTGCTTAGATTTAAGTGTTTCTGTTGCTATGTTTGAATATTTGACTTCCTATATTTTGGTACTAATGATATTCTTGAGAGGTTACCCCTTGAAATGTACATATACCATACCCAAAATTTCCATATTTATTCAACATTGGTAATTTGTATTTTGATATACAGATTTTCTGTTGCTTTTTTATACTTTTAGAGTTAGTAGTTTTTATCAATTTCAGTGGACCATCAGATCATTGCCTCGTGGAGATCAAGATCACCTACAATTAGGAATAGTGGTTTTGTGAGGAAATGTTCGACCGAATAAGTACTGCAGTATCATAGACGCGCAACAGCGAAAGGTGCCCCCTCGCGCGATTCAGATTTAATACTCAGCATTCTAAGTTTTCCTTTTTAATATAATAACATGTGTTAAGCATTGACTTTCGGAAATAGTAGCTGAGGTTGAAGAAATAGTGCACGATCCGAAAGGGACTATTTTTTTCAACAGAGGCTACTATATCCCATAGTCAATGCTTAACACAATGTTATTATCATTATAATACTGACTGTCGATAGTGTGTAAGACAGCTAATAGTACCAAAATAAACTTCAATAGTCACTGATTTATGTAGAAATCATCATATAGACCACTGATACTGTTTTGCAGATTGCATAGATTTGTAACTTCAATATCATTGTATTTTTTGGCCAACCAAGACATGCAGATGTGTGCATCAGTGCTAGACCAATATTTGTCACACATAATAAGCGGAACTAGACGTCTAGTGTATTATCATGCAAACATTGATGATAAAGCAGTATGAGTGTACATATATACATGATTCAGCAGACGGTAGTTACAAATCGTTTGTCTGCTTGGCGCAACGTTAGAATAACGTTTGTATTAAACGCATTGTTGATCGAGACTTACGCCCCGCCCATTTAGACTAAGCTCCACCTTTTCTCGTGTTTACATGTACGTTACGTTGATTGACAACCCCAGCGAATATCACACACAACAGCTAGCATACTATGAAGGCATAGCGCGATCAACGGTAAATAATTCATACAAAATCAATGCGAAAATACAAAACTTTGACTGTACATGAACATTCTTACAAGAACTATAATAATTTGTTTTAATGGACAGTTAAAGATAATGTTTGAAAGGAAAAGGTGTGTAAACCTGAGTATGTGGACACAACTAGACTTCTTACATCTAACTCATGATACATGTAGCTGAATTTAACTCTATGTTGATAGTTGATTTATACAGAGTTTAACTTTATCTTACATGTCAGGGTTTAATGGAACTGGTAAAAACGTCTTATTTTATTAAAATAGTGTTTATTTTGTAGACTGAAAAAGCTCAAGCTGCAATTATACATTTTAGAAATCAGGATGTATTTGAGGCTGTTGAGCTTTTAATTCTCTACAGGAATATTAGCCATTTCTTCTAGCGCGAGATCGGGAGTACACACTGTCAACGCTGCGTAATAATTAAGTTATTATACTAGGATAAAATAACCTGCAAAAATGCTTTAAAGTTCGCCAGAATGAAATTTCGAAAGATATTTTTTTAAATTCATTATCTAGGTCAAACTTTTGCGCTTCCGCCAAAAACGAAGATGGTCAAACATCAACGTTAAATCTCAATAGAGAAATTCAAGAGCAGATAATTGTATGAAAACACGCTGTTGCATAGTGTAAAGCATAGACCGTTATACGTGGGATATTATTTTCTTTTGATTGTAAATAAATGAAAAGGCGGAAACGCAGAGATAGTTTAACCCCTGAAACTTGACAAAGGTTATTGTTAAATGTTATTAAATTAAAATATATTCGAGTTCAATATGTTTGAGATCGCCTCGGTGGTGTAATGGTTAGAGTGCTTGTTTCCAGTGCAGAAGGTCGTGGGTTTGGTCCTTGGCCAGGTCAATCGAAAGACATTTAAATTGTTATTTTCTGCTTCTCCGCTAAACATGCAGCATTTAAGAGTAGGAGTAAAGACTGGTCGGCCTAAGAGTCAGACCAATGTGTTATGGTTAAGTGGCATGTCTTCCTGTGGACTGTTGCTTTTCTGAGAGAGCATGTTAAAGATTCGTCAGCGTGTCAGTTAGGTACATCATCATTCATTAATATGCTCTTGTCCTGAATATGCACGAAATGTTTGCCGCTGGACGTAAGGCACCATTTAATCAATCAAAATGTTAAATAACTGGACCCGGGATGATCTTGTGTTCATATTATGTTAGTTTGATACATACCAGGAACAAAAGACAAGCAGTATTACACACAGCGCTTATTTCCACGAGTTGCAAGACAAATAAATTCAGCGGTTGTTCATGATCAGGCTGTTCGGTTTCTTCGCCTGGAAGTTGTGATCCCATGAAACCTTTCCCCTTACCCTAAAATGACTAATACCGGATTGGAAAATAGACAATGCGGCGGATGTCTTTAAGGAGTAAGTAAATGCTTATAATTCCGTACCACCTGAGTTCACTCGCGGATTTTCAGTGGGTCCGTATTGTTAATAGTTTTGTGATTAAAAGTTGTATATGTATAAGAAAAAGGAATTCGAAGATATCAAAGGGGCAGACAGAAATCGTTAAGTCGGAAGACAGACAAGACCATGGCCAACAAA